>MCFC01000100.1:0-51477 GCA_002105065.1 Naematelia encephala
TGGAGTTGTGGAGAATGTGGCTGGGTACGGAATTACGGCTGAATAAAGTTTACAAGTCTCAAAAAAGTCCAAATTCGTTGTACTCTAGCCCATCCAAAATATCTGTAGCATACATTTTTCCTGCATTGCATGCGAGTACTATTTGTTATCTTGATTATCCTTGATTGAGCCGGCATAGTAACGGCGGAGTTGGGTTATGAAAGCTTCAAACTCGAGCGATTCCTCGGTATTGAACCCCGATCAAGTCGGATTCACGCCGCCAATAACCGTTTATCGGACCAAAGAGCCGGTCAAAGCGGACGAGGCTCAATGGTAGTCACGACGACACAATAATAGCTTCCGGCCAACTTTTCGATAATTGAAAGCTTGATTCATTCCAAAAAGCAATATTATCTCCTCTCAGTCTACAAGACTACTCGAGTTCCAAGAAGAAAGACACTGTAATTCAAGGTATCTTACGTGTCCAAGATGGTAGATTACAAGTCAATTCCGCTCGAGGTATTCGACACAAAACTCAGGACTCGCTTCACTGGTTCGTCATCTCTGTCTCAACTACCCCAGCTTGCCAGCTAAAGATAGGATAGAGGTATCTTCATCTGCGATTGGAGGGCAAGTCATAGGTTGCTCTGATGATTTCTTTGCCAGCCGACACAATCTCATTAAACCTTCCGTGAGTTTTTGGCCGCGCTAGTTCTTCACGAACGTTCGGCTGACGGCCTTGGTATAGCCATCAGCTTCACTGAAAGGACAATTTGGCCCAGATGGAGCACTGTACGATGGATGGGAGAGTCGACGACATAATCCCACTTTTGACTGGTTTGTCCTCTTGTATTCAAAAGTCTAGGACTGATGTCGCTTCAGGGTTATAATCCTGCTCGCTCCACCGCTTTCTCACTTGCATTATGTCGATATCGATACTTCGCATTTCTCAGGCAACGAAGCACCAGCATCTCAAGTCTTTGCACTTCGACTTGATCCTCCATCGACATCGACATCCTCATCAGTACTGGATGATGTCGCTCAACAATCTGTCAAGCTCAGTCCAAACGATAAGAGATGGCAAGAGATCTTACCTGTTGTCGAGCTTGGTCCTAACTCGAGACATATCTTTGAGCTTGGTAGTGTTGCAAAAGCAGGAGTATGGAGTGCTTTGATGGTCAGGATGATCCCTGATGGAGGCATGGTATGTCTTTGATCTCTGATATCTAGTCTCTATACCACAATTGCTGAATAGGGGTACGATAGGCACGTTTCCGTGCATTTGGACATCCTCTACCTCCAACACCATACACCACCATTCCGCCTCTATCGACACCCCCAATCAATCTTCTCTCAGCTTTTGTCTCGGCCCGTATCGTCGCTGCTTCCGACGCAAACTTTAGCCCCCCAAGCAACTTGCTTCTCCCAGGACGTGGATTTGACATGTCGGATGGATGGGAGACCCGCAGATCTCAGGAGGGAAAGGGCAAGTATGCCAAAGGTGGTGCCCTCGAGGGAGAGGAAAGGAGGGAATGGGTCGTGGCTAGACTAGGTGGTAAAGGCGTTTTACGATGGGTAGAGGTGGATACCGCATACCATCCTGGCAACTATCCAGTGGTAAGTGCTTGTCCTGGCTCATTCAATGGATTTCAATTGACGTGTCTAGGCATGCTCAATCGAGGCAACTCTGAGTGACGAGGTGAGTTGCTTCGTTAGTCACATTGTGGGAGATGAAGCTGAATTTCTTGCTAGGACCTACCCCCTCCTGAAACCAAATGGACAACCATTGTAGTTAAGAAGCCCCTGGGTTCACACCGACAACATTGGTTCGACGTCGAACGATCAGTGCCGACCGATCAGATCTTCTCGCATGTCCGTTACGTCGTGTATCCAGGTAAGTCCCAAAAGACGATTCCACTCTAGAACGTTTCAGCTTATCATCGTAGATGGCGGAACCAAGCGACTTCGTGTCTTTGGCTATCCTATCGATTCACCACCTGCTCAAACACTCATCCCAGCAACCTCTTCTACCCTCACCCTTCCCGCTCTTCCTCTCACATACGAAGCATTCAAGCCATATGGACAGGTCATCCAAGGCTTCTCTCTCGCCTCATCCGCACCTAAAGGGATCCACGTCAATGTCGCCAACCAAGGAACGGCATTCAAGTTCCATCGTCTGGCTAAAATTGAAGAGACGTATCCACAGGGAAGTCTCAAGAAGGGAGGTCTTGGGATAGGTTTGGCGAGGGCACAACCTCATTTCGAGATCAGTGCAGGTAGACAGATACCACTGAATATGCTGGAGAGGTAAGCAACTCTTCCCTCCCCAAGGACCCCTTACTCGCCCATTCGTCATCGTGCTGATAGTTGTTAGACACGCATGTACTACTCAGGCCTTCATACCCCTTTCCAAGGGGAGTAATGCAGCGAGCCCAGAGGGTCTGTCATCAGGCGGAGCATACATCGTTGTGGTCGCACTCAATGGAAAGGATGACCGACCAGACTTGTCTACTCTTCGATCATTCTTGGCGACCGCTGCTCAAGGTGTGAGCTTTGATGCGGGTATATGGCGTGCGTACTGCGTTACCTTTCAAACGACCTTCACTTTGGCTGATCGTGATATAGATCATTCACTTTTGACTGTCGATGGGCCTCTTGACTATGCTTGTGTTGAAGCTGTGAGATGAGCTTACAACAGTCAAGCTACTCATGCTAATGATGTATAGCAACTGGGAGATGGTTCGTTGACTGATTGCGAGCAAGTCCGACCATCAACACCAATGGCTCTCATCGAGGTACCGCCATACACTGCTGTCGAGCCTTCCAGTAAACCTTACCTCAACGGCGTCAATGGCCATGCTCCAGCCCAAACAACCTTGGACAAGCTCGCGTCGCTCGTTCCGACCTCTTTATCACTCTCATCAGGGCCTATCGTCCCTGAGCCAATCTCTGAATCCTCTTTCGCGCCTTTCGGGCAGCTCATCCGAGCTCACCCAGACCTTTCACTCACTGCTCATGGAGAATTACAAAGCTCTCCAGATGGACGTACGAACAAATGGACACGTCTTGCCGATATCACGTCGACGTATCCACAGGATACAGGTGCAGTCACAGGTATAGCAGTGTTCAGAGCTACTCCCAAAGTGGGACTTGAACGAGGACAAGCATTCGATGTACGCTTCATGGAGAGACATCCATACACCAGTCAAGCGTTTATACCTATGGGCAAGGCAGAGGTATGTTTCTTTCGTCCTGGTTACTTGATGTCAGCTGACGGTGGTTTAGTGGAAGGGAAAGAGCGAAGAAAAACTACCAAAAGGCGGAGAAATGCTCGTAGTCGTAGCGAAGAATGGTAGTGGTGAGCGAAGACATCTCTGGCAAAATACTTTATTTCACTGTATACTGATGATTACATCATCACAGATGATCGTCCAGACCCAAGCACAATCAAAGCATTCATCATGCCTACTAATACAGGTCTCAATTACCATGCAGGCGTATGGCGTGAGTTTCATCACAGTGTAGATAAGTCGAGTTTGTGGCTGATGTGATATGAATAGATCACCCGACGCTTATCCTTGACGCACCGATAGATCTTGCCTGTGTCGAAACTCAGATATCGACGGGAATACCAGAGCCTGATGAGCGTGATTGTGAGCTTTTGAGCTGGGAAGGCCAAGAAGTGTTTGGCAAGGTCGCGGTACCTTCAAAGCCGCTGTAGATGTACAGTAGATACAGAAATACACGTGGCGGTTTATGTATCATATTTCTGCATCGACTACTGCACCCTTAGCCCTCGCTGCTCATAAGTCTTACTCGCTATGCCTATGCTCCACTCTCACAATCGGATCACAATGCTTCAAGAACGAGAAGAATGGGCTCAGGAATACGATGCGCGGGCGGTATGGAGGTGAATTCCGGCTGGCAACTGCTCGGCCTTGAGACGACACCATTGGGCGGACACCCTCATCTCTGTCAGTGAGATGACACCATTGGACGGACACCCTCATCTCTGTCATTTACCTTGAAACAAGCAAGCACAGTGCAATCCAGAGCGACGATTGTTAACATGCGAGGAGCTGCTATGTTAGTACACTGACTACTACTTTTCATATCGGCTGACTGACGTCCTTTGTCAACCAGACAGCAATTATCAGTGGCGAATGTCGAATGTCGCACTTCACTCTCGGTGAATTTCGTCCATCTCTCCTCGCGAGATATTACCAATATAACTACATGTACTTTCATCAAGGATGGATATTCTGGCCGTACGTCAAGACTGATTTGCAGAGGTGGCGAACAGGCAAATGCTGCTCCTCCCCGGTTCACACTCTTACACACTTGTGTGCTGCTACATTCCTATTCCTCTGCGCCTCGAACTTTCCACAAGGAAGAGCCCTGTTTTCATCTTTCTTCTTGAGTCGCGTTTCAACCCCGTGAAATCTTTGTCACTGCCCACTGCATCGATGACGTCAATCTCTCATGAACCTTTCAAGTATTGCAGGTCGAAGGCGAAAAGTCTCCCACCAAAGCAGTGCTCTCCTTTGAAGACTCCCAGTGGCCTCTCCAACTATAAAAAGACCCAATCGTACGACCAAGTCTTCGAACCTACTTCTATCCCCCTTAGATTCGTTGAACACCGTACAACCACACCAACCCAAGCTCAATTACTCAAAGACAGGATGCCAAACGTGCAAAGTGATTCGAGCAGCAGGAGCTCCCGACCGGTAAGTACTGGTCTTCGGCCTCTGTAATGACTTGTCTGGTTCAGGACTTTTTTGATGTCGAGGGAATTGTCACAGACGATGTCATCTTTATGGCACTCGGGAGCGCTGAAAGGAAACGGGATGGGCATCTGGCTTCCGTGAGCGGCTGGCAATTTGTATGGACCTATCTTCTACCTCCAAAAAGAAAACATAGATCGAGTGGAATGGCTAATTGAGGCTCAGGAACCCGACGGAGTGGAGTCAATCTTCAGCTGTGGCGTTCACGATCTGGAAATCGAAGCTTTTTATAAAATCAGGAATCAGAAACCAGAACTCTGATGAAGAATTTTTTTACCTCTGGCAGTGAGTTCATGGCGAGTGTGTTTCTAAAAGATCATCAGCCTTACTGAAGCAGGCGAGCGTACTACGCGACCTTCGGGAGTATTGGCCGTACGAGGAGTCCATTTTTTTGGACCAACAAGCATCATCTGTCCTCTCAAAAGCCGGAAAGGACTATACAAACGCCGTCACAGAGTCGGAAAGGTCAGATGCAGCGGCGGTTTTGGATCTCTATCGAGAGAATGAGAGTTTGCAATGGAACTCTCAGGAATACGAGCAAGAGATCAGCAAGATCGTCATTGACAGTGCCCAAGCAGCCGGTAGCAATGATGAGGAGTATCCCCAAACCCTGTGCACGAACGACCCAACTCTGAACCAGCATCGCCAGGAAATTTGGGATTCTTTCAGCACGTTGCACAAAACAGAAGATGAACTGCAGAAAATGGCAGTCAAAGCCTCGATACTCGAATCTCTGCCGACCTTGCTTCCTGGTCAAGATTCGAACAAGGCGCGATGGGAAGGAGACAGCATGTTTTTGCCTGAAGGTTGATTGTCATGTACCTTACCGGTACGGCCACAAATTCGCTGTGAAAGAGGTCGGAAGGATGGGGAATGTCGAAGTCGTTGCATTTCTTTTGTTTACGCATTTTCTTCTTATCTGCTGTATATAGATAGATGTATGCATTGTGAAGTACATTTTCATTCTTCAGCTTCTCGTTTTCTCTCAGGACCCGTCGTCGTCCATGAGGCTTGATAAGGTCTACTCAGCTAGTAATCAGCTGAAGGCCAGCGAGGTGATATTGTAGGACACCCTCCCCTCCGTTGTTTATAGGCGGAAATAGGCGACCGAGAGCGTTGACGTCCTTTGTCACTAAGCCGAGCAGCCGAGCCCCGGAGGCAAGTGGCAAATATGGTGCAATTTCTTTGCTCATTGCCCAAATACGCAGCGTCTTGTCATTCTCTCTCCTCACGGTCTCTGATCACTTAAATTTCATTGCTGATATTTGATTGTAGAGAATGAAGGCCATTAGTAACATATATGTAAAGGCTCGTTACCACTCTTCGCCCATTTACGTACGATACCATGGCCTCTCGCGATACCGGTATGTACCGTATGAGCCTTTGTTCCTACCCTTCATCCCCAGGTGGGTTTCAGCCCCGTGAGGTCCCCGATGTTGCTCATTTCACCGATGATATCAGCGTCTCACCAGTCCTGCAACGTATCGTTATCGGAGATCGAAGACGAAACGGTTCTTGTTCAAGAAGAAGATGTCGTCATTCCTTACCTCAGCAAGGTTTAGTCCTTTCAAGACTAGCAGTGGCAAATACTAGACCTGTGTCGATTATCAATCTCTCTACACTACTTTCATCTTCCAGATCCCCACCTCCCAAGACCATCTTACTGCTACAGAATACAGTGGATTGAGACCCTTGCAAGAAAGTTAGTTGCACAAGAGAACGTCCAACGCGAGAATGTCGGACACGGAGGCCGACATAAGATTGGTAGGCTCTGATTGTCTGCCTGTGTGACAGATTGGATTGTATGGTTGATGATTTTAATCAAGAGAAAATCGATACTCTTCTACGAATTCGCTAAACGAGAACTTGACGCCTTGGAGACGGTAAGCACTGGCCTCAACTTGTTTCATTGAAACGTGCTCATTTGGCTCAGGCTCAGAATCCTGTTCCGACAATTGTTGTCACGGATGTTGACGGTGAAATGGCAAGCATACAGCTTGATTTGTGTCATTGGAATGTGCTTATTTGGCTCAGACTCTGAATCCTGTTCCAACAATCGATGCCATGGATGTTGACGTCGAAATGGTAAGCATTGAACTGGACTTGTTTAATCGAACGGGCTCATTTGGCTCAGGATCCTGTTCAGACAAGTGTTGCCACCGAAATGGTAAGCATTGAAATTACGCTTCTGTGATACACTGTTGGGATGGCTCAACAGCGTCAGACTGAAGAGGAGATGTCAAGACGCACGATAGCAGCCCACGCGCTACTATCATTCCCGAGGGGCAGCGCCCAAACGGTAAGTCCAGATCGGGATTAACGTAGAGGATCAGGCTAGATTGCTCATCCGGCTCACAACTCTGTTCAGGCCGGTGAAACTTCTGGAGATGGGGACAAGCAAGCTCGGTCGGACAAAGAGATCTCGGAAGAGAGCGCGTCGGACAAAGAGATCTTGGAAGAGAACGATACCGTCGAGGGTCGTTCCGAGCTGGTAAGCCCTGATGTTTTACCTCCGTGACAGATTGAATGGAATGGCTCATCTGGTTTAGATTCGTACGATGAGAGAGATAGACTGGGCGAAAGTAAGTACTGATTTTCCACCTCAGTGATACATTGAACGAAATGGCTCATGTGGCTGAGGAGTTGCGAGAACTGAACGAGGTAAGACTGCTCCACTGCCTCAGTGATGGCTTGAATGACATGGCTTATTTTTGTCCAGGCATTGGAAGATGGGGAGTCCCCGGCAGTCAGTCGACGTATCGGAGATTTTCATCAATGGTACACAAGTCTCCTTGGGGTCGATCTTGGGACTCAGAACCCTGTGCAGGAAGGCACCACGACTGAGGTCGGGGAAGACGTAAGTACTGATTTCCGACCTCCGTGCCATTTAAGTAAGATGGCTCATCTTGCTCAGAAATCTGCTGAAAAAAGCTCCCACCATACTAACGTTTCTTTTTCCGACCTATTAATCGCAGTGGAGAGCGTGGAAAGCATATACACTGCTCTAACTGCGTATTTCCGTGGCCAACCGAGCGCTGGGTCTGGCAGTATGGCGGGTTCACAAGCGGTAAGCCAAGAAGCAAGCGAGAGTCAGACACCGCAGTCACCATCTACCAATCTGCAGATCCCTGCCGGCACGTCAACCCAATCGGGATCTGCTCCAACAACCAAAGTCGCAGAAGAATCTTCAATTGACCCAGCATGACCCTGTTTTTGGAACATGTCGTCGCACGGACGGAGGGGCGCTACGAAGCTTGCTCTCCCATTGTGAATATTTCGCACTGCTCCTTCATCGCAATACGTTCAACCATATACCTGCATGAGATTATACCTTCTGGTGCATGCAAATAATGACTCTACGCCTTCAATTGCGCCAATCTAACTCTAACAGCATTAGCGTGCGCCTCGAGCCCTTCCCTCTCCGCCAACTCCACGACGGTGGGTCCCAAGATCCGCAGTCCGTCCGCCGTGAGTTCCTGCGATGTGATGTGTTTCTGGAATGACAAAGTGTTGACACCTGAGAATTGTCTTGCGAATCCATTGGTCGGAAGGGTGTGATTCGTCCCTGATGCATAATCACCACAACTACACAGGGACAATATATCAGCTTGCGTACTCAATTGATCAAGTTTCAGATCAAGCTGACCTTTCAGGTGAGAAAGCACCAACAAATACTGATCCCGCGTTCTCAATCTTCTCAACCACCTGACTTGCATTTTCAAGGTGCAGAATCAGGTGCTCGGGTGCGTATTCGTTACTGAAGTCGATGGCCCTGTCAAGGTTATCGACCTTGACGATCAAACTCTTCTTGATTGCTTCGCGAGCGATCTTGACACGTGGTAACGCATGCGCTTGGACATCGATTTGGTGCTCGATTTCGGCGAGATGGTCTTCAGTGAGATCGATAGCAACAAGTACTACCTGCGAATCTGTGCCGTGTTCGGCTTGTGACAAGAGGTCAGAAGCGACAAAGATCGGAGAAGCAGTCTTGTCCGCGATCACCTACAAATATATCAGCCTGAGCTTTCAGAAATGCCTGATGCCATGTCAACTCACCAATACTTCTGATGGACCTGCAGGCATGTCGATCGCTACCAAAGCATCCGTGTCATTCTGTACCAACATCTTCGCCGCGGTGACCCATTGATTACCTGGTCCGAAGATCTTATCGACCTTGGGCACCTCATCCGTTCCATACGCCAGTGCAGCTACCGCCTGTGCTCCACCCGCCTTGAGAATACATGTCACGCCCGTAAGTTGCGCAACATAAAGTACCTCTGGCGAGATCGAGCCATCCGGCCGAGGAGGTGTGGCAAGCACTATTTCTCGGCATTCAGCAACCTGTGCTGGAACGCCGAGCATGATGGCTGTCGAAGGCAGAATGGCGGTACCACCTGGAACGTAGACGCCGACACGGGCGATTGGTCGGACGAAGCGAGAGCAGACAACACCAGGCATGGTGGTCACTACGAGCGGTTTTGTCTCTGCCTGAGCCTGGTGGAAAGCCTTCACATTGGCGTACGCCTGATCGATGGCAGCTCGCACAGAAGTGGGGAGTTCTGATTCGGATGGAGTGGCATATGGCGGTCGGAGGATATTAGACGGTAAATCAGCCTTGTCGAATTGCTTGGTCATCGCGCGTAAGCCTGCATCACCCTCTTTTCGGACACGTTCGACAATAGGCTTGACCTTGTCGATCATCGCTAATGAATTGAGTACTGGACGCAGCAAGAGTTTGGCCTGCTCAGACTTGTCGAGATCGCCCAACACCGCTGTACGACATTTGATGGGTCCGTCGTCGTTCTCTGGGAAAGATGTGGGCACTGGCTCCGTGGGCTTCGATTGCGGTTTGACGATACTCCCACTCGCCTGATCCTTCTTCTCCACCTGTTCCGTAAACTTTGGCTTGGCGTTCCCCGTCCGCCTTGAGACTTTAAGACTCTTCTTGTCCAGAGCCGCCTCGACGTCTCGCAGAGTCACGCCTTTGCTCACACATCGTGCAAGAGCAAAGTAGAGCAGATCTGCCGCCTCGAACGCCACCTCCTCTTTTGTTTCTGCGTCACACAGTTCCTCTGCCTCCTCAAGAATCTTGCTTCGAAGAAGCTTATCATCGGTAAACAATCGCTTGGTATATGATCCCTCTGGTGCAGATTGCAGTCGGGCATGAAGCGTGTCCTCGAGCCTTGCCAAGCCAGACAGATCTCCGAAACATGTTGATTGAGGAAGGTGACAGAATCCTGAGCCGTGCTGAACGACGTCGAACAGTAGAGCATCGGAATCACAGTCAAGACCGATCGAGACGAGCTCCTGGATCGCTCCGCTCGTTTCTCCTTTTCTCCATAGACCGTGCTTGCGCGACTGGTAGACGCCTTTACCAGTATTGATCGCCTCAGCTATGCTCTCCTTGGACGAGTACACGAGACCTAGAGGTCTCGACGAGTGCAGTGTTGAGGACACGATTGTTGGGAATAAGCCATCAGGGCGATCAGAGATGATTGGCGCAAGGAAGGCATCGGCGATGGACAGATAAGCTGCCGAAGTTGGACCCGTAGTGAGAAGAGAGGTTGGAAGGATATATGTGGAAGGACGAGATTGCTTGATGAGATCAGGTAACTCAGATGGTGATGGCGAGGTCGGTTGTAGGTATACATCCACTCCTGAAACTCCTAGAGTCTTCGCCGTTGTGGGTACATCAGAAACGAGTACGACTCCTCCTACAGCCGATAAAAGGTCCTTGGACGAAGCCAATTCCTGCTCGTCCAGCTTGAGGATCAATCGTTCCCGCGGCGCACTCCCATCTAGCTCTTTGAGCTGAGAAGGAGAAACTACAATCTTGCTGGCCCCATTGTCTAGCAACGAGATAAGGTCGTCGGTGCTTTCCTCTGCTTGAACGAAATACGAGGCAGTCGGAGGGAGAGTAGGCAGGACGGCAGAGAGCAGCGAGACCGGGATGAGAACAGGGCCGAGAAGGGCGAGTGCAGGGAGCAGGGGTGCTGCAGTGGGGTCTACAAGGGCTAGAAAGGGTGGTGTAGACATTTTGTAGTCTATTTTCGAGCAGATGGAAATGTCAAATCAGTGTCAAGAGGATCGATAGAAAAAGACGACTCGGATAGGCACGCCACGTGGTTTTTCACCACCACCATTTATTCTGACCGCACACCAGTTTGGGTCCCAAAGAGAATGATGCAATATGTCATATGAAGATGCTAACTATGGCTGTGGTGATTCACCTTAATCCCTGCCTTCCTTCTGCTGAGCCACAACCCACTTGACCTCATCCCACAAATCGGGCCATGCCTCTTGAATCCTATCTCGAATCGCCTTGCGTGCTTCTCCATCCTGGGTCCACGAGAACTTCAAAACAAGCTCTAAGGACTCCTTCCGCGCCTTAGGTATCGTTACTTCCATTCCATCTCCATTTCCGTTTCGCATTGGTCCACAGACAAGCTCTACAGCCTCGTCGACCTTGCCCCAACGACATAGCGCTTCGAGCCAACCTTCCCACGATTTCGTGGTTTTGACGAGACCGTGTCGTAAACCCCATGCCCAGATCTTACGACCTCGCCGCTCGAGATCGTTATATGCACATACGTCTAGGATCACAGCGATGGCAGGGGCGTATTGCGTGAGCTCGGCAGGCGTGGACCTTGAGCGACGTTCGACAAGTTGTGCCCAGACTTCAAAAGCCTGATCAACTTGACCCAGGCGATTGTAGGCATCCATCAGAGCAGTAAGAACCGGCACATCGGGATCGATTTCGGGATCCAAGCGGATTCTCCGTGCGATGTCCTCGATGTTTTGACGTAGATTTTCAAGTTCACCGCGTCTTGGATCTTCAGGTTTGGCGGGAAGTGTTCGGTCTTTACGTATCGCCGTGACCTGATTAGAGTACAGCTTGAGAACCCATGAGAAAACGAAAGAGGCGGGCAGTGCCTCGAGCCGACGGAGATCCTTTATCATCTCAAATACGAGATCAGGCGGGGGGTGCGACGTATAGGGTAGGGACATATCGATGAAAGCCGTAAGAATATCTCTGCGTGCTGATAGACCGAGAGCTTGTGGGTTGAGCGCATGAAAGTGTGCATACACGTTGAAAGCTGTTGAATGGTCATTGGCAGATCGCATGAGGAGGATGACGAGCGATCCAAGATTACTAGAGTGAAGATCGAGATCCAAATTGCGCATTGACGTGAGGAGATCGACAGCTGATTGAAGTACTGTACGCGACGGAGATCGGGCAAGAGAAGTCAGGAGCATGGTGAATGTGAGTCCTATAGCTGATCGATCTCGAGGGTCGGATAGGTCTGGAGGGGGCTTTGAAGCGAGAAAATCGGTGTGTATTTCGAGGGCGGACGAAACACGCCCAGACTCGCACAGGAGAGGTATAAGGACGCGTACTACGGCGATACTTGGGTGAATCCCTCTTGCCTTTGCCCGCGCGAGAAGCTCCACTGCGGCATCCATCTGTTCAGGAGTGATCGTACTCGTTGTGTCTGAGGACGATTGAGCTTTCCCGCCGAGGAATGATGCCGTGGAACCTAAAGCGAATCGCCGAACACATTGTCCCCACACGTCCGAATCCATGTCCACTCCTGTTTCAGTATCGACCCGATCCATAGCTCTCAAGACACGATCAGCGAGGTTACCTTGAGAATTCTCGCCTGTGTTGTCGATAGTCTGTTCCACTAGCCAGACGATCGCTCCTCTCGGAGGATCAAGCTTTACTCCTGACATATCCCTCACGAGCTGAATCACAGCATCCCGATCCTTCTTGACCATCCTAGCATCAAATAGGGCATCCCATACAGCGAAGTTTCGTTGATCGATGTGAATCGCATTGAGCTTCTTCTCGAGTACGTCGACTTTTT
The DNA here is from genome assembly GCA_002105065.1 of Naematelia encephala. Lineage (NCBI taxonomy): Eukaryota > Fungi > Basidiomycota > Tremellomycetes > Tremellales > Naemateliaceae > Naematelia > Naematelia encephala. The sequence continues at coordinate 12,632 of MCFC01000100.1, forward strand.
CCCATTCTTGTCGTAGAATATTGAGTCTCAGTAACTCTGCTTCTCCCGAAGACCCTATCCAAATCCCTCTTTCTTCAGTCTCGGCCAAGATCTCCCTCAGTCGCGCTTGTAGCTCATCATCACTTGTGACCTCGCCTCGCTGGAATTGTAGTCGAAGATGACGAAGGAGGACGCCATAGTCTCTGTCCATTAAACCTTTTGGATGTGTACGAATGGCAGTGGTAATGTCCGGGACCATCTCCGGATCGAATCGTACAGCGTAGTGGAGGACATGATGATATGGATGTCTATCCTGTTTCTCCAACCGTCCGGCCAATTTGAATGCTTCTTTTAATTTCCCAGCCTTGCTTAAATCCCTAATGACACGTCCAGTCCATCGGACCTTCTGTACCTCTCCCATATCGCCAAGAACCATCATCATCACTAGCGCAGTACTTGGTCCAGCATTCCGCAATATCGACATGACACCTTCCAGTTCCTCTTCGCTCAAATCTCCTCGTAAAGCCTCGTACGCCTCTCGAACCCGTTTAGTATTTCTGCTATCCACTGCAGTACGAAATACAGACATGGAGTCCTCGGGCCGAGATCGAGGAGACCGACGCCATGCCGCAGTGATATTCGGGAAGATCTTCTCTGGGATTGAAGAGAAGGAGATCCCGCGGGTCTGGGTGTGACGGATGGATCCGTTGACGGGCTGAGGTACAGCTTTGAGAGAGGATAGGAAGTGACACTGGCGCCGAGCTACCAGCCGTGCGGGGATTGCTCGCGCACGAAATGGCATGGTAGACTTTGTTCAAGTTGTGAACGATTTGACGATTAGCGAAAGACAATCCAGATTTCAGCTGAAATCTCGAAAGGACGGAATCAATTTGTCCACACTACGCGCTCGCATACTGTTGTGAATGAATGCATGGTACCCGTAAAATCCTTCCTGAAGTACATATGATGGTCCTCTCAAACTACACTCACTACGCCACGCAGTCCACTGCCTAATGCCTGAGCATTTCCATATCCTCGTCATACTCAAAGCCCATAGCCCCTCTACGATCCGCCACTAACCTCCCCCACTCAAGGTAAAGCCTAAACACATATGCGACCATATCTTCTTTTCTCCAATGAGTGAGAGACCATTCTCGACCTTCCGCAGCTATATCGGCACCTAACGTGGCTTCTGCCCCTGGATGAGCGGGATCGGGACGGAACTGCATAGATCAGCGAGAGCCGAAGAAGATAGAGCACTGCAAGGACTCACAAAGGTTAGAGCATCGTATAGGTCAGAGTAATCCATTTGAATGGGAACATAATGTACCCATGGCTGGATTCTATCCGTCCACCATTCGGCTGGTCGACGTCAGTATTTGAGTAACACTTTTCTTTTGGCAATGATAGGCGGTAATAACTCACGCATGATGGTGGATTTGAAGATGAGACTTCCAGAAGTCAATAAACGCTTGAATCTAGCAGACCAAGCATTTCCGTCGCTGTGATACTTCGTTAGCTCATTCATCTCGAAAACTGATTGAAAGAATGCTAGGCATGAATGGCAACTCACACATCAACAATGTACTTGAATTGCAGAGCATCTTCTTGCGACATCATCGGTAGCCACGGGAACTCTTCCGACAGAGTTTGACAAGTCCCATCGGCATCCTCACATTCTATGGCCAAATTAATCAGCACACTTATTCTATGACCCTCAAGCGACGACCGACAAGAGAAGAAGAGTAGCGGTGCGGCGAAAAAGAAGAGGAAATCTCTCGTCGACCGAGAAGAAGTGAAGGTCTAGTTATGAGAGAGAGGGAAAGAAACAGAATAGGAAATGGGCACTCACGAATAGGTTTTCCGACGAACCCAACATCCATCCACTCCATGACTTTCAACCAATCCACGTCCTCCACGCCTTGTTTCAAGGTCTTGCCACCACCTTTACTCATGGCTTTCGGTCTAGGTAGTAGATGAACTCCCAATTCAGCTCCCCATCGATTATCACCCGCGCTTCCATCCCAATTCGCAAACCTGACCAGCCTGGCTCTATGACTATTACTCCAAGTCGTTGAAGACGAATGGAAAGCACCAGTATTACTTCCTCTCCACATCAGACGATCGTTCTTTCGTTTTTCAAATGGGATTAGATCTGGAATATCCTCTACCCATTGTTCAGTGGGAACACCAAGAACATCGGCGTGAAAGTTTGTTTTGGATAATGAGAATATCGGTTGAAGTTGGTGAACGACGGGGTTTTTGCCGCTTACTGCTCCGTGCAGCGGAACAAGTTCGGGATGAGCGCAAAGGTCGAACAGCTCGCTGTGGCTTGAGACGAATTTCTTAGTTTCAAGCGATGTGCGTGGAGTGGGAGATGTGAGTTGGGCGTATCGATTGAACTTCCTCATTGGTGAATTGGGTGGACAGGCGTTACTGAAACCTCGTAACGTCAAGTCAATCTCGTCGTCCGCGGCAATCCCTACACACGACAATCAGCGGCTTGCGCCCTCGGAAGCACTTCTTCAGCGACACGACGCTAGACTTACACTCATCCTCCTCAACATGCTCTAGGAGTTCACGTCGATGATCCCAGCTGATAAGGTTCATAGGTGTATCATGAACACTGTAAACGACCTCTAGATCGGGCAAGAATGAAGCGATGGGACGTATGAGCTCAGCCTGACCAGCGAGTCGTGCATCTGCACCATTGATCTCTGCGTCATCGTACATGGCCGATGTGCGTAAGGAACCACGTTTGATCTTGAGGGTATACGTGTCTTTGCTGTGGGCCGCAGCGGTGATTCGGTTACGCAAATCGGTTGGAGAGAGAGCTCGAAATGGTAGGAGATCACGATTAATTTGATCGTATTCATCTGGCATTTGGACGTCGTTTTCTCTATACAACTCCATCAGTAACGTAACCAAACACAGGTTTTCCAATCTCCCGAATCAAAAGAAGCAAGCAGTAACCAGACTCACACAACATATGCCCACCACTTGTCGAACCCCTTTGGAGGCCTTTGGTGATACCGCCTCTGATACTCGTCTACAGCAGCTCTGAGAGATTTACTCTGCCTCTGAACCTTCTGGTCCCATTGTTCCCTTGCATCTCGAATGAGCTGATAGATCGGATGTAATTTTGATTCAGGATCGACCTTGAGCAGACCATGCTCGATGGGATGTGGTGGTGTTGTCTTGAAGACTACGTGGGGCGGTAATGGTGCTCTTGCAGCTGTACGTCTTTGATGTAGTGGTTTTCGTTTCCCCGACGAAGTTGACGCAGATGGTGAGGCGAGGTCGCTTGAATCGATACTTTCTGAGTGGGGGTGGAGTAGTGGTCGAATAACAGCGAGGTAGATCAAAGCTGCGAGTAGGGCATATAACATGCCTCTAGTCTTGACTCCCTTCCATATCAAAGCTTTCAGCTTGCTTACTACTATAGCCCGACGACTTCTTCTAGCCTTCGAGTCATCATCTCCAGGATCACCTTCTTCAAGGACATGGCTCAATCTTCGACCTTTGAGAGATTCATCCTGCTGCCTGAGACGATTGGCAGCAGCAGCTCTGGCAGGATTACGTTTGTACGTCTCTAACTGACGGCGATGTTTCTCATCTGCCAATTTTGGCGACGACGGCGGCGAAGGTATTGGCGAGACCGGAGTGTGGAGGTGAAGTAGCCGTGAGCTCGGTGAAGAAGGTGGGGAGGGTGTCGAGGTCGTATATGTTTGCGATCGGAGTGACATCGTTTCTAGAATGAAACGATGAGTGATCCGATCTTCTAATCCTCTACGAGAAGAGCTGGAGAGGACACAAGACGGAATACAAGGCTGGTCAGTTAGTAGTACTTGATGTGATACTATACGGTCTTGAACCAGTTAAATATAGCTTGGTTACATTCTCTCATTCTCGTCCCACAGACCCCGCCGTGGCTGTCCACATGCAAAGGTCTAGATCGGCGCCTAATACCCGTTCATGTTCAGCTCTTATGCCGTTTGGCATAACATCACGCTCCGTCTTCAAACGTGAACATAAAGCATAAGGTCTCAGATCATGGTGGCTTGCCAGGAAATCGATGCGGGAGATGAGAAAAAAAGCCAAATGCGTCAACAAAACCCATTTTCACACGCGGGAATTTAACGCAGAAAGGGGGATAGTAACCCGGAAAGGAGGGAGAGATCGATGTACGTAAGCCCAAAAACCTTGAACAGCGGGACAATACATCTCGTACCTGTCCCATCTGATCTGTGAAAGTCTCCGAAGCAGGTAGATCCCCTTTACGAGTAGTTACATGTTACAGGATATGTTACAGGATTCAAAAGTCTATCAAGGGTATTACGGTATATCTTGGGAAAACAAAAATACAAAGCCGACCCTAAGAGATATAGGCGCTAGGGATCATTTTGGAGACGGTTGGCACAAAATCATTGTCGCTAGGCAGCATTTGCAGAGAGGAGGTAATGCTGCGGATTAGAACGCGAATAGCGCCGCTCCTTTCTTTCGACCGAATGAGTAGATCAGCAGTCCGGAACCAAACAGTCCCACCTAGGTAGACTGGTCAGCTGGCTCAGTTCCAAGTTTCAATAGGATTCCACTCACTGTTATACCAATAGCGACTTGTACCATCCTAAACCCAATGATCAACCCTTGCGAGTACGACGTGGAATGGTCTGAGTTTCCAGACATGGCTAGACCACCAGCGGCTGCGATACCTGACTAATCAGTATCAGCGTTATCCTCGACGACAGGTGAAAAACCAAGAGAACAGGTGAGAAGTAAGAGTGTGAGAGTCTAGTAGACGTACAGGGACAAGGAAGAGTACGCCAGTAACCATTGAAGTGAAGGCTGTTCCTCCAAATACCCTCGAATATATATTTCCCAGGATCCTATCAATACGTCAAGTTCTACCTTTTCTCACAGTGCGTGGGAAAATAAAACACTGTACTAAACTTACCCAATGACAAATGCTCCAATTGCACTGACGACATCACTTCTATCGAAGATATAATGATTTGCCAGTGTATTGGTCAAGAACCCAATACAGCTTATAAGCACCATGACAGGTAACTCTCTACTCCGGAGAGGCTGCATGTTCCACAGACTTAGAAGGATGGAGAATGTGGGTACGAGGAGTAAGAGGTAAATGGCGGGCATGCCTTGTCTCCACCATGGCCAATCAGGTGGACGAGGACAGATGATACTACCTTGTTCAAGTGATGATGTGACCGCATCTCGAGTCGCGTTGGAAAATGTAAATGTTCCGTTGAACGGAACAAACGTGGTCGATGCGTTGATCGATGCGATGGAAGAGCCAATCAGATCAGACGGCACAAAGAGGCCTGAAAGTGAGATAGAGTGCTGAGCTGCTAGTGCAGATGCTTGAGAAGCGTGGCGTGCTTTGGGATCAACAACGTAGAACAAGTCGGAACCGATCGTTATTCCAAATCCCTACAATAGTCAGCAAGAGTACAAGTAGGAGAAAGACGCTTCTCGGCCTCACAAGGAAAAGAGAATAGATGATGGCGTATACCATTCGTACCGATCCAGAAACAATGTTTTTCGATGCCAGCTCAAGCGAACCGCACACTACTTTGTCAGCTACCATGCAAGAAGGCTAGTCATCTGGCTATCAGACCAGAGGGAGCTACTGGAGTATAGACACCACCCTGTGGGTTATAGAAGTAGAGGAGAGATCATCTGACTCACGGATGGTGTATCCTGGTAAAATGAGCACGACCCCTGCACTACCTACTGCCTGATAACAGAAAAGTCCTGTTGACGAAAGACCTCTCGCCGTGAACGAAATGACAGTAGCGATTGATATCCTGATCCAGCCATCAGCCTAACTTCCGTTCAACTCTACAGGAGGTTCCACTTACTCAAAGATATTAGAGTACATGGCACTCTTACTTGCCACATGGAGCTGTAAGAAACTCAACAAGATACCGAGGAATCCACTGGCGAGACCATCGATCAGACTTCCTCCAAACCCAAGTGGACATATAATTCCCGAACACAAAAAGGCAATCAACATGCGTTGCCATAGATTATATTCCATCGGAGCCTTGAGTAGCGCATGGATCCTCTTGGTTCCCTCCGCAGCGTCCAGTTGGTCATGTACCACATCTTTATAGATATGATGTACTTTGTGTAGCTTGCCCAAGTCAAGACCACCACCAGCTTTGACAAAGTGAGTCTCGGATGTGCGGGTATCGTGGTCTCCGAATGAAGCTATGACGATACTTGGGAAATGGATGAATTCAGCGTTGATCTCCAATACGAGTGCGGTAGCTACCAGTTGAGATTCGATTCGGTGTGACGGTGCGCCAAATGTCATGAGTGCTTTGGCCAGCTTGAGCACAAATTGCTGTCTAGTAAGGATATCTACAGGCAATCTGTCAATATCAATCCACCACCGAGAGACGTAAGAAGATGTAACTTACCTGCGACGTGAAGCTGTATGCTAGCTCTCCGATTACGCCTGTTTCCACCGGCGGAGAACGAGGATCTCGTGAATGGCAACTCTGCCCAACTGTTCCTCCTATTCTTCTTTTTCTTTTGTCCAGTCACCCTGGGATCATCCGGATCGAGCTCGTCAGCACCAAAGACGGTGCTGGTCGTAGTTTCAGATCGTTTGATTCCCAAGCTACCCATCGTCGGAAGATCCCCACCTTGTGCTGAGCTCGCCGCTGACATCGCACCGGGTCCACGACTGGATACACGGCGGCGGAGAGTACTTCCACGGCCTGTCAAACGAAGGAGTTGAGAGAATACACCCCCCTTGGCATGATATGAATTATCTTCGTCGCCCTCGATTTCCCGAGTCGTTCGGCGTCGCATGTCACCTGAACGCGAACGAGTCGAATCGTCTGACATGCTTCTAGGCCGACGATAGGAACGATCTCTGTCGCGTGTCGGAGACCCTTTGCCCTTCTCATCATCATCGCCCCTAAGGGTCGCTTCCGAGTCTCGTTTCTCATAATACCTCTCACGATAATCACCACGGTCGCCGGTATAGTAGCTTTGACTCTGCCGAGGAGACTGGTACGGTGGTACAGGAGATAGCCTCTGATCTGGACCTGGATAGTCATCGTACCTTCTGAATCCACTCCCACGGTGTTGCTGGAGGAGTTCTGGATTAGGTGACCCTCTGGGCGTATGTCTTGGTGAGCCTATTTGGGGCGATTGAAACACCGGCACGGAAGAACGGTGCTGTTCGTACGTTGTGCGTGGTGGAGTACCTATATTCGGCACGCTTGGACGCATGTTCCGCTGGGGAGATCCGGGATAATCCAGCCGCTCCACAATGGCATGCTGCGCTTGAGCTTGGTGAGGAGAACCAGGGGCGTTGGGGGGTAAGACCAAGGCAGGGCGGAATGCTGATGATGGACGAGGTTGTGGCGAATTTTGGTAAGGTTCAGGTGCACGCCCGAAAGATGAGGTTCTAGGTGACACTAAATCGCCTAGAGGATGATACGATTGAACTTCGTTGCCGGAGATGAGAGTCTCGAGCGTTGGTCTATGTTGCGTCGCAGGACTGTTCGACCATCGGCGAGCTGATACCCTTGGTGGTGTCGATGTATATCCGTCGACGGGTGGGACGTCCCCATATTCACGTTTAACTTCAGCTTGAGCTTGCGGCACGCCTTGATAGTAGCCTCCATCATCTCGAGGATCGTCCCGTGACAACGAAAGATCCATTTCCGTCGTGAATGGTTGCTCACTGCCGTCGTACATCTCCTGTTCCTCGTACCCTTGGTCTTGTTCGTTTTGGCGGTATGAGTGCTGACCGTGCACGCCGTGCACTGTTGAGTCTGATGCCATGGTGCCCACAGGAGACATGTCAGTGCGAGAAAAACGGACCTTGGAATTTTGCCTCTTCAGAGCTGGTCGCGGATAGGGAGCGGCCATTCTGAGCTGAACAAGACGTGAATATCAGAATCAAAATGTGAGGGATTGGAGGATTTGAGCACAACCAGCTCAACGCTAGGTGCACAGCTGCAGTCGAGCAGAGATTTTGTGTATCGAAGAGAGGAAAGGAATATGGGAAAGAGAATAAACAAAGGTGACCAATATCATGAGTGACTTGTTGACGTGCCTTCGATCGTCAGCGCAGTTGGAAACAAACAAAGCGACAGGATTATTCTGGAACCAACCAGCCATTAACCGCAGCTCCGTTTTTTTCAAAGCAGCATCGATCGAAAGCTTCTTCAATCTTGAGGCTAGAGACGCCGGTGTTGTCCTGAAGTTACGTGAGGTTTCGGTTCTTTGTAGAGTAAGCGCGCTCATTCGTCAGAAGAGATCAGCACTAGGGCGCCTCTGTATAAATCTGCATAAGATCGACGATCAAGGCCCCTTGGCATTATATCTCAGAGCTTCCAACTCTTTCAACCTCTTTTCCATCCCCCTTTCTCCCCTTCTGGCGATCTCAACAGCACCAGTAACGAGCTCGGGCAGAGCCCATCTAGCCACGCGAACAAAACTCTTGTCCTGTCCGATAGCAATATAAGCAAGCACAAAGATGACGAGCTGCGTCAGGACGATTAACTGATGATATCTCGTTGTGAGCGCGGAAAGCGGGGGAATACGTGATGGTGTGAGGGAGAGTGGAAGGAGGAGAGTCTGCAAGAGGCAGAGGATAATGAGTGGGAGAGAGCCATCGTCAATTTGTCGGAGGAAGTGGATGAATGAGCTGTAAGGTGTCAGCTTCTACGAATACCCGAACGTAAAAGCTGACAGTAGGAGGACGACGGATACGCCAGCGTCGAGGGTATAATGATTTTGTTCGTTATCGCGCCTGTTCTGCCTGCGAAGGTGCTTAATCTCAGCTTCTTGTTCTGAGCAATGTCAGCTCCTATACCAATATCGCAATGTCAAATCCTGACCCTGTTCATCCAAAATGCGAGTTTCTATGCATTCATGAGTTGAGCTGCCCTTGCAATGGCGACACGGAAGCTCACCTTGTGCACTTTTTGCCTTCTCCTTCTCCTTTTTCGTTTGCGTAGAGGAGCGCTGTCGTGCAGCTGGTCCTGCGTGCCGAGGCATATTTGTTTTACACTGCTACTATAGGTGTTATGCACAGGTCTTTGGCTGCGTACACGAAGACTTTATGAAAAGAAAACGAGCTGAGGACCCACATGGGCACTTTGAGTAACTGTCCTGGAAGCCTCCACTTGGGTCCTGTTACGTAAGACAAGGTTGAAACCGCGCGTCGTTGAGCGTACTCTGTTCGTTGGCAGTAGTAGACTCGTCAACGACACATCATTATAGAATCGCAATCTAAAGCAGGTAGACTCAATTAGTCCCAGAAAGTACAGACAGACCGTCCGAACAGCGACCTGCTTCTCTCAACCCTTGCTCTGGCGCTTGTCTCGCTAAATTCGAATCTTCTACACCATGTCAAGATCATATGATCGAGGTGAGTTGCAGAGTTCAGTCCCATCATGACAATCTATTGGGGGGTTGCTGTGGGGTCTATCTGTGGCCTGTCATCCATAATGCACCCCACATTGTGATAAAGTGCTGACGATCAATGCAGCGCTCACCGTCTTCTCACCTGATGGTCATGTAAGTCCCCCTCCTTTCCACTAATTCTCAGAGAGACTATCTGACGTTTGCCCAGCTTTTCCAAGTCGACTATGCATCCGAAGCTGTCCGTAGAGGTACCTGTGCCGTGAGCCACTACTTGCACCAATCGTACGTAAGCCTATGCTGATTCGTTGTCCTTACAGGTCGGAGTCCGCGGCTCGTCTTGTGTCGTTCTTGGAGTTGAAAAGAAATCAGCTCTACAGCTACAGGAATCTAGAACGGTTCGAAAAGTCGCTATGCTAGATGATCATGTCTGTATCGCTTTTGCAGGTAAGTTAACCTTGTCTTCCTTCCTTCCTTTCCCTCTTCCATTTGCTTTTGCTGTTGAGTCCTTACTTTCCATCCCCTTTACTCCCTTATTTTTTCCCCTCGATTCCTTCAGCTGGCGAATAAATATGATAGGCGCTAACGGGTGATATAGGACTGACAGCCGATGGACGTATCTTGATTGACAAAGCACGGGTGGAATGTCAATCGCATCGTCTGACTGTGGAAGATCCAGTCAGTATTGAGTATATCACCAAGCACGTTGCCGGTATTCAGCAGGTACGTCGCTTTTGCATTCTACATTGCGTAATCCGGGTATCTATCCCACTTCCATAGATATGTGCTAAGACGATGCGCAGAGATACACCCAATCAGGTGGTGTTCGACCATTCGGTATCTCTACCCTCATCGTAGGCTTTGACCCCAACGACACCAAACCCCGACTATATCAGACCGAACCCAGTGGTATTTTCTCCGCCTGGAAGGTCAGTCTTTGTCTACCTATCAAATAATACTGAGACGATGTCTACTTTTAGGCTTGCGCTATCGGTAGATCTTCCAAGACTGTGCGAGAGTTCCTCGAGAAAAACTATACCGATGGGCTTTCGCGTGAAGATACCATCAAATTGACTGTAAAGTCTTTATTGGAGGTGGTTCAAACTGGTGCAAAGAATATCGAGATCAGCGTCATGGAATCTTATGGTGTCATCACTGTACGTCTTTTCCCTTCTTAATTAATGTCTACAAATTTGTTCTTTGTTGGTTGGTTGGTTATCTGACATAATATGTGTAGAACTTGGAACAGACTGAGATTGAAACTATCGTGGCCACTATCGAGTCTGAAAAAGAGGCAGAAGCAGAGAGGAAAAGACAGAGAGTAGCGCAGACTCAAGCTGGACAGGCTTCTATGGCCATGGGCGGCGCTGTTAGCGGTACGGATACTCCTCAAGGTGGAGCTGCTGGAGAAGGTACAGGTGATGCGGGGAATACCGGTGCTGAGACTGGTGCTCAATAAGACTTTCATGAGATCACAATGCATATACTGTATATGATACAATATCATTGGATTTGTCGTACATAGTACAACAACGACAGCAATACAGTTATCGCTTAGCGTTTGCTTTGCCTTTTCCCCTTTTCACTGGCTGGACATGGTCTCGAGGAAGACTAGCTTTCCGTTTGACTCCTCTCTTCACTACGACTCCGACCTCAACCTCATCTTTACTCTCTTCAACTTGCTCTACTTCCACCTCGTCAACTTCTTCGAGTTTGTTCGGTATTCTGATTCCAGCTTGCCAACCACCATTAACAGCCTCATTCCATCCATTGATACCTTCAATGCCTTCCGCAGGGATATCGTCCTCTCCTGCCGCCCAGAACCCATGCTCATCCCACACGAATCGTTCCGCCATCAACCCCTCGATGAGCTTGTACCCCTCTTTAGTAGCGTATACAACACCAGTACGTGGATGTTTGTATTTGGCTGGTAGGCCTGTGAAGGGACATAAAGGTGGACGACGATTGATTGGTCGATTTCGTGCGGGGATATATTGAAGATCCGACCAGTCTACGTGCGAGCCTAGGATCAGGGAAAGTTCCGCTGCGAGACCGCCGGGGATTGAAGAGAGGATCAAGTAGTTTCGGGTGTATGGGCCTGAAGGGGCGGTATCGGTTTCAGCGACGGGGAGTGAGGTTGTTGGTTGTGGTTCGGTCGATGTTGCGGGTGCAGGGGTGATCTCAGGTGCAGGTGCAGGTGTAGGTGTAGGTTCGGGGACAGAAGCAGATGTAGATGCGGTCGGTGGTTCAGTAGATGCGGTCGGTGGTTCAGTCGACGCGGCCGGTGGTTCAGGGACAGGTGTAGGTGTAGGTCCGATTGGAATCGCAAGTATCGGTGTAGACGTAGGTGCAGGTCCTGGCGTAGGTAAAGATGCCGGGGTTGATGTAGATATAGGTGTAGATGTGGGTGCAGGTTCAGCTGCGGCTTTAGCTACAGGAGCAGGTGTGGCTGATTCGGTTTCTCTCTGTCCTTCCACTTCGATTTCTCGCTTTCCTTTCGTCTCAGTTTCTCTATTTCTGTCGACTTGGGGAGCCGTCTCATCCACAACTTCCACAGCCGGACGACCACCGACCGTCCTACTGACCCAAGTCCATCTGGGACCTTTGACCCTTTTCCTACCTACTCTTCTCAATTCTCTTCTTTCCTCTTCGCGTCTCAACCATCCTGCCAATTCTTCTTTATTTCTATCCTCCTCTTCGAGAGCAGCAGCGATCAATTCGGCTTGATTCATGAATCTCACACCACGTACTTCACCTCCTTCATGTAATGCTTTTCGACCTTTACGCTTTGGTTCTTCAGTCTTCTCTACTACCTGTTCGGTGCGTAAAGTTGAGGCTCGTAATGCAGATCGACGAGTGTCTGATCTTTGAAGTCTCTTGGCATCACGACGCTGTTTACGTTGTGCTAGGAGAAGAGTAGAGGGAGCCATGGTTGTTGGGTCGATTGTGTCCAGTAGTGAAGGTACAAACGGTGTGGGAGTAGACGATGAAGACGCCTCATCTCCGGGAGTATCTGGAGTGGAAGGAGGGAGCGTTGAGAGCGGCGCGGGTTTCCTAGGCTTCGGAAGTGATGCCAAAGGATTAAATGATACTCTTGATTTCCCCTTTGCCTACACGACACAATGAGCATCATGTATAATACAAATTTGGGGAGGAAACTTACCTTTCTTCTTTCTTCTTTCCTCAACTCGCGCTCCATCGCTTCCTCATCCTCTTCAAACTCATCGTCCGTATCCGCAAACTCATCAAGATACACATCTCGTACTTCCTCTATACAGCAATGAGCGACCAACGACCAACCATGGAGCGACGGAATCAGACTTACGAGGTGCTTCAAACTCGTCATCATCCGCTACTTCCTTGAACATCTCATCATCATCTTCTTGATGTGCCTTCTCTAACAACTCTCGCATTCTACATCCGACCATTAGCTGGTTTTACTCGGTTGGCTGTGCCATATGGAGTAACATACCGATTGCCTGCTGTTGCTCTCTTGGAGCGCCCAAGGGCGACTGTCTCTGTCGGTTCTGCCATTGAATATGATAGTTCCAGTAGTGCGTGGCGAACTCAGGAGCGAAATGCTCTACCAGACACGAAGAGATCGTTACGTGAACCAGGGATAGTACTGCTCGCGACAGATAGTCGAAGGTGGAGGTTATAGAAGTCAAAGGTAAGATTCTGCCACACGGCTACCTCCACTGCCTCCACTCTTTTCCTTTTGAAATCCCGAAAAGGCCGCTGTCAGTTTTCGCCGCCGCTTCTCCACTTTTGCAGGAAATCCCTTTTTCGCCTCGTCTTTTCTCCAACACAAGTCTCTCTGCTGTTCTCAGGAGACTTTCTTTCAAATCCACTCTCCCCCTTTCTCTGTAGTCTTATTGCCTCGGGCAGAAAACAAGAAAAAGAGTTGACAAGATGGTGAGTCGACTATTGCTTTCGGGAGGTTCTGAAAAGTCTGATTGCTAATGCCGTTCTAGGTCAAGTGAGTTTTTCGTCTGTCCCGGACACATTACATCTCGTCTGCGATATATCACATCTTGTCCTATGTTGCCTCTATCACTTCGCTAGCTTCCCGAATCTTGTCCCCATACTCTGATGCCAAGATGGCACATTTCTGAGTCTGGGTGAAATCTGCGGCAATTTTCCAATTTTCCTTCTCCCTCCACATTGCCTGGGACCGTGAGAGCATCTACTGATGAACGCAGCTTCACTGTCGATGAGATCCGTGCTTTGATGGTGAGTGAGAGACGTAACGCACACTGTCCTGTGGCAATGCTGATGAAACACCCAGGACAAATCCACCAACATCCGTAACATGTCGGTCATTGCGCACGTTGATCACGGAAAATCCACCCTTACCGACTCCCTTGTCTCGAAAGCTGGTATCATTGCCGGTTCCAAGGCTGGTGAAATGCGGTTTACGGACACTCGGTGAGTAAAGTCAAGACGCTGGGCTTGTTGAGACTGGGACTGACGCGCTCATAGTCAAGACGAGATCGACCGTGGTATCACTATCAAGTCAACTGCTATCTCCATGTACTTCCCCCTCGAGAAGGATGACGTGGCCGACATCAAGCAAAAGACCGACGGTAATGAGTTCTTGATCAACCTGATCGACTCTCCAGGTCACGTCGACTTCTCCTCCGAAGTCACTGCTGCTCTGCGAGTCACCGACGGGTGAGCTATAATGATTACCTAGAGTATTGTCGCTTGTACTGATTAAACAGTGCCTTGGTTGTTGTCGATTGCGTTGAGGGTGTGTGTGTGCAAACCGAGACTGTGCTCCGACAGTCGCTCGGTGAGCGTGTCAAGCCCGTTTTGGTCATCAACAAGGTCGACCGAGCCCTTCTTGAGCTTCAGGTCTCCAAGGAGGACCTGTACCAGTCCTTCTGCCGAACCATCGAGTCCGTCAACGTCATTGTCTCAACTTACAACGACCCCGCTCTCGGTGACGTCCAGGTCTACCCAGACCAAGGTACCGTTGCCTTTGCATCCGGTCTCCACGGCTGGGCTTTCTCCCTCCGAAACTTTGCCGGCCGATACTCTAAGAAGTTCGGTGTTGACAAGAGCAAGCTCATGCCCAAGCTCTGGGGTGACAACTACTTCAACCCCAAGACCAAGAAGTGGACCAAGTCCGGTGACGGCGGCCTCGAGCGTGCATTCAACATGTTCGTTCTCGACCCCATCTTCCGTATCTTCGACTCGATCATGAACTTCAAGAAGGACCAGATCCCTACTCTCCTTGAGAAGCTCGAGATCAAGCTTACCAACGAAGAGAAAGACCTCGAAGGCAAGCCTCTCCTCAAGACCGTCATGCGAAAGTTCCTTCCCGCCGGTGACGCCCTTCTCGAAATGATTGTCATCAACCTTCCTTCCCCCGTTACTGCTCAGCGATACCGTGTCGAGACCCTGTACGAGGGTCCCATGGATGACGAGTCAGCCATCGCTATCCGAGACTGTGACCCCAATGGTCCCTTGATGGTTTACATCTCCAAGATGGTGCCCACCTCCGACAAGGGTCGATTCTACGCTTTCGGTCGTGTCTTCGCCGGTACCGTCCGTTCCGGCCCCAAGGTCCGAATTCAAGGACCCAACTTTGTTCCCGGCAAGAAGGATGACTCGGTTGTCAAGTCCATCCAACGTACTGTGCTCATGATGGGTCGATCCGTCGAGGCTATTGAGGACTGCCCCGCTGGTAACATCGTCGGTCTTGTCGGTGTCGACCAGTTCTTGCTCAAGTCTGGTACCCTCACCACCTCGGAGACCGCCCACAACATGAAGGTTATGAAGTTCTCCGTCTCGCCCGTCGTCCAAGTCGCCGTCGAGTGTAAGAACGCCGCTGATCTGCCCAAGCTTGTTGAGGGTCTTAAGCGTCTGTCTAAGTCTGACCCCTGTGTCAAGACCACCCTCGCCGAGACCGGTGAGATCATTGTTGCTGGTGCCGGTGAGCTCCACCTCGAGATCTGTCTCAACGACCTCGAGAACGACCACGCCGGTGTGCCTCTGCGACGATCCGACCCAGTCGTCGGCTACCGTGAGACCGTTACTATGGAATCGTCAATGATTGCGCTCTCGAAATCTCAGAACAAGCACAACCGACTGTACGTCAAGGCCGAGCCTTTAGATGAGGAGCTTTCCAGGGATATCGAGGAAGGCCGTGTCACTCCCCGAGATGACCCAAAGATCCGAGCTCGATTCCTTGCCGACACCTACGGCTGGGATGTCACCGACGCCCGAAAGATCTGGACTTTCGGTCCTGACACCACCGGTCCTAACGTCTTCCTGGACGGTTCCAAGGGTGTGCAATACATGAACGAAATCAAGGACTCGGTCGTTGCCGCGTTCCAGTGGGCAACCAAGGAGGGTGCTCTCTCTGAGGAGCCTATGCGTGGTATCCGTTTCAACATCTTGGACTGCACAGTGAGTACTACGAGTGGAGTCAGTAAACGAATAACACGAGACTGATGTGCATAGCTTCACGCCGATGCCATCCACCGAGGTGGTGGTCAGATCATCCCCACTGCCCGACGAGTCTGCTACGCCGCTCAATTGCTTGCTAAGCCTACTCTCCAAGAGCCAATGTTCTTGGTCGAGATTGCTGTGCCCGAGTCGGCACAAGGTGGTGTCTACGTGAGTAGTTCCCCATGTCATCACAACTTGTTCTGACACATTGCAGTCGGTCATGAACGTTCGACGAGGACAGGTCTTCTCCGCCGAACAACGTCCGGGTACCCCCATGTACACCCTCAAGGCGTACCTCCCCGTCGCCGAGTCGTTCGGTTTCAACGCAGCTCTCCGAGAAGCGACCGGTGGACAAGCCTTCCCCCAGGCTGTGTTCGACCACTGGGAGCCTCTCAACGGTGACGCTACCGAGGTTGGCAGCAAAGTTAACGGTGAGTCCAATATCTTTCGTACTTCCCAAAAGATTACTGACAACGATCACAGACCTCGCTGTCAAGATCCGAACCCGAAAAGGTCTCAAGCCCGACGTTCCAGCTATCGACTACTACTACGACAAGCTATAAACCACTTTGTCCGCGACGAAAGAGGCAGTGCTAGTGGTGGTGGGACAGAGAGACAGTATGAGGCGCTTAGAGATCATCATCTTTTTGAGTTCCAGGGGGCTTGGTCGTCGTTATCTTTCCCCTGTTCCTTTTATGTATATGCATGGTGAGATGCAGTTGTTGGAATCTCCCTCTGGGCTGTCGAGTCAAGTCTTGAGCTTTCATCGTTCATTACATACATCACAGTACAGTAAAATGAGAAGAAAAGCCTTTCGAAGGAATTTCTCTCTTCCTACTGAATGACTACCGAAGGGTGTACCCGCCGGGCGGCGCTCTTTGAACGGCACTTACTGCCATCAACAGAAAAAGCAAAAACTTCAGCACCCAGGATTCGGAAGTGGTCCCCCACCTTCCTACTGACTGAGCGGTATTGTGCTTAGCTGCGCAGATCGGACGGGATGCGGCGTTTTCACAATCCTATGGCCGAAGATGTTAAAAGGGCAATTTTGACGATTGTATACCGACCGTGATGCGATGATTAGCTCAAAAAGAGATTTAGCATAGCTCCTTAGATTGAATCATCAGTTCCCTTTGATTCAACTACATGCTATCAGTGACAGGTTGTTTGGCACCATGGGAGACATAGTGGAGAGATTGAGATTTCAGTGGACAGTAGTCGGATGTCTGAAGTGGAATGTAGCGAACTTCATTATTACAATCCAAGTGCCACCGTCTAAATTCACTGTTACGCTCTGTTCATAATGGTATAACTCGAATTCATTCAAACTCTCTAGCTCTACTCGCCTACTTGGATGGTCTACTCAAGCTACAGAGAACAGAGTAGTCTTCACTTTATCCAACCTCTGTCTAGCCAAATCACGTTCCTCTACCAACCCCACTACTCTAGCTTGTTCAAGCGCGAGTGCCACTTCCAATTTCCCCATCTCTAATCGTTTCTCACTATCAGCCCTAGCCAGTCTCGCTTCCAACTCCAACACCCTTTCAGCCTGTTTCCTAGCGCTCACGCGTGAGTTTTCCAGCGCTGCAAGCGTAGTCGAAAGTTGAGTTTGGACTTCAGCCAATTCACGATCCTTGGTAGCTAGAGTAGTCACGGATGGTGTGGAGGTGATTGTTATTGCTGGTGCTGAAGGCAATGAAGGTGGAAGTGCAGAAGAAGATGATGGTGATAGGGCTGAACTTGGTGAGAGAGCCCGTTGGAGCTTTTCGTCCATCTCTAATAAGGTGTGGCGGAGCAGAGCGAGCTCTCGAGCATCACGTTCGATCTGTTTATCCTTGGATACCAGGAGGTCATGGAGACTTCCTAAGACTGAACTGATTTGGGGATTCACAGCTGGTAGCTGATGTGTGACTGTTAAAGCGCTCAGCCTCAATAACTGACGTAGACTCAGCGACTAACCTTCCATAGGCTTGACTGGCTGAGTACCTGACTTGGTACCTGAACACTGTCAATCCCTCTTTCATTTACAGTAGATGAGCTAGATATACTCACCAGTATTGGAACCGTTCTTTGAATCCATCTTGTGCATGAAATGACCACCTTTCCTGACAAGCGAACTCAAACTCGTAAAACTCGCACTGCGTTTCGGAAGCTTTACGACTTCGACATTTGCATCTGCATTATGCGACGCGATGCTCATACTGGAAAGAGCTCGAGCAAAGATCGATCCACTAGACGGACTCGCTGGCATGCCAGCTGACGCAGGAGTCGTAGAAGCTGTTGTAGCTGTATCTGAACATGCCGTACGAGAACTCGTTTCTGACGCCGTCGACGGATTTCGTGACACATCGACTGATCCCGGTGGTGTTGCAGAGGAGGGTGACTGCTGGACTTGATTGCTATCGGCTCGATAGGGTGTCTCTGGGCGCTGTCCAGCTCGCAGATCAATCGGACTCAACAGCCTTGGATCCACCTTCTTTGTTTCTTCCTCGGTCTTCTCTTCTAGCTCTGTCTCATCAAACGGCGGATCGAGAACTTTATCGCTAATAGCACTCCAGTTCCTCAATAGCCAAGCTAATGTTGCTTGACTCTGATTGACCAAATTCGATACTTCTTCCGGATTATGTTCGATACCCCTCTGACCACTTGTTGACGGTCCAAGTCCCGATATACCTTTACCTCTTGCCGCGCACATAGCTGGACCGAATATGATTGAGATGCTTTCCACATTCAGTCGATTATCCGGAAACAGAGGAAGTTGTCCAAGGAACGCAAGGATGTAGACCAACAACGAGAAATGCAGTGGCGGAAGAAGTTTCAGCAAGATCTGAGCAGCTGTCACTCGGGTAGCAAGTGGAAGTACAAGTGCACCTGGTTCGGGTTCGGCGCAAAAGGATAAAAATGCAGGGAAGAGCGATTCATCCAAGATTGGTTCAGGCAGATCACGTACGTATCGTTTGATGAGACCGGTCAGATTGTGGATTGGCTCGTTGGCAATACTGAGCGAGTCGCCGTACAGCGGTGGCAAGTTGAACACTTTTGTCAAGTGAGAAATCCGTGTACCGTCACCTGCCAGACGAAAGATTCCAGGGTGTGACATCCCTAATTCCATCAGTGTACATCTTGTGAGAGGACAGAGGTTGGACTGACCCCGACGGTAGATCTCTTCCACAACAGTGAACACAATCAGAGGTAACTCATGACGCTGACCACCGATCAAACTAGTGCACCAACTTCCAGCCGGCGCCTCGTTCAACTGAACACCAAAGGCTGGGCCTGGGCAAAATCAGCAACCAGGTTCTCCATTTGTGCTGTTTTCTTTTCGTCCACTTACCCTCCGAAGCACCGCCCGGAAATCCGACACCGACAGTGGCGATATCATCTGGACTTGCTCTTCTGCCCAAACGCCTCAACACTCCTAACATTCCACCACGTTCCGTAGCACCGCTGTTTTTCCCCTTGACATCCTTCGGTTCCCTAGGATTGTCTGCACGTACCCTCCCAGCAGGTCCAAGAGCTACATTACCATTGACAGGTGGTAGCGGGAGTCCGCTCACGGTGCCTTTCTCGCGCTCGCCATCTCTACCCCATCCTTTGTCATATGCTTGATCCACACGTGCAAGCAAACCAGGAATATCAATCTTTGATGAGATTCCCTGCGCATCTATCCCAAGTACGACTCCTAATTGATGGATCAATCTGAGCCTCACACGAATATGAGGCGGAACACCAGGTTCGCGTGAGTCGGCGAAGGAAGGTTCGAACAGCAACGGCGAAGAGTGTGGTGCTTGCGCAGCTGTTGTTGCAGAGCGTTGACGACCAATGGGTCGTTGTGGATCAGTCTGAGCTGGACGTGCAACGAGTGTACGGCTAGGAGAAGAGAATGACGGCATGGAAGGTTGGCGTAAACAAGAGCGAGGCATGCCCGCTGAATATTGTGCTGCTTGTGCAATACGTGGCGACTGATTCACACTTGCCCGTGGTATACTCGAGTTTTCTAGAGCGGGTACAGGCCGGCGAATGCCACTCCCTTGACTGGAGGGCATACCCGTATTCCCATCATCCATATCGGGACTCGGCGGTTTTACACGTCGTGTGGCCTGCGATACGCGAAGCGTATTAGTGCCGAGCGCTTGACCAGGTGGACCAGGGGATGAAGCACGATTATTATTAATGTTGTTGTTGACGGCGAACGGATTATTGGCGCGGAAACCAGGAGCGGAAGAAGCAGATGGCGAGCGTATCGCATTTCCAGGCGGCGAGCGAACATCCCCTCCAGGTCGAGGAATTCGACTTGGACTCATCTCGTTCAAAAGCTATCGTTAAAGGTCGTTAAGTCTCTTCGTGAAAACGTCTACAGAATGTTAGGAATCAAAACAAAAATCAGTAATGTGTATCTGGTGATCGTGTCGAAGGGAAAAGGCTGGATGGTGAGGTCATTTCAAAACAAGCACAGGGCAGGTTGCTGCTGCTTCGTCTCGCCCCTCCCACTAGCGCGCGCCTGGTAGAATCAGTATGAGCAGCCCTCGGTCGACATTGCAATTCGCTTCCGCAGGAATGCATGCTAGGATCCTTGTCTCTAAGCCTCCTCGTCTTCTCCGATGTGCGCAAATGACAACGGGGTGAAGGCCTATTTCATCAGCACGCGTCCAGGTGAAACAGAACAACTCACATAACCGCCAGCCATGTAATGCTTGCCATTCGCTTCGACCCAGTGCAGACGAAGCGCGTGTAAGAAGGCGCTCAACCCTTCCATGATACAAAGCACAAAGATGGTTAGTGAGAACCACATGGCAAACATGATAACCAAGAAGATAGTGTGGACGACTCCATTGCCTTCGAAGAGGAACGCTTTCTCGATGGTCATCGTGTAGAGGACTTCCGAAAGCTGGGCATGGGCGAGAGACAAAGCCCAGAGACGCAAGTAAGATGCACTGCATGTTCAGCGTAGGCGGCACACATAAACTTACGTGTTGGAGATACATCCGAGGCAGAACTCGATGGTATGAATCACTTGATGGATGATGATATCGCCCATTTCGAATGGCTAAAGATGTCAGACAACTCTAGCTGAGCACTGCTACAACTCACGTGTTCATCATCCGTGTGCTCAGCAACAGGCTGACCTGCACCTTCCTCCTCCTCCTCAAGATCATTGCTCGTCGATACTCGTCCATGACCGTTGCCATTTTCGTGCCCAGTCAATCCGGAGTATCCTTGTCCAACAATTTTCTGATGCTCCTTGTATAGCACGTATGGTTTGAGACATAGCATCCAGGGCACGCACACCAAAGCTATCAAGAGCAAGATGACCTGCACGAATCCTTGTCCGGCGTACAGCTGGGAAGCAGGATCGACGCTACCAGGCGACAAGAACATGTAGATGAGCATGTTCAGGAGTCCAGGAGGCGAGGTGGATGACTGCGACCAATCGACCGACCACTTGTAGATGATGCAGATGACGAGATAACCGAAAATACTCCACATGAAGAGGATTTGCGGAATAAATTCGGCGTAGATGTTGAGAGGTTTCTTGAAGTGTATGTGATTGGGCACTTGTAAGAAGATCGCGAACGACATCTGTGTGGACAGTTAGGACTGGCGCACTGAATGAATCAAGCACGTACATGAATCACTCCAAGAACAATTGACATTTTCATCTTGAGCGAATTGGTGAAGATGAGGGAGTTATCCGCCTCCGGCCAAACAGGATCAAGACCGAAGGGATAGGTATATCCGTTGCTGGAAGCATCGACTGTTCCGACTGGATTCTCTGGCCAGTCCCAGCCAGAAGTCCAGAGAGAGAGTGGTTTGGAAAAGATGTCGTTGTACATGAAACCAGTAAAGATCGAGAAAAGGCCCATGAGAACGATGATATAACGACCGCTGCATTGTCAGCGACTGATTGAACATGTTTTACTCACAAGAAAAAGGTCTCGATGATCTCATTCAACTTGGTCTTGAGCAGCTTTTTCTCGTACAAGATCATAGCCAGAGCTGAAAGGAAAGCGATGATACCGTGGCCGATATCACCGAACATGACTGCGAAGAGGAACGGGAAGGTGATGACGGTGAATAAGCCCGGGTTGACCTCCTGATACGTGGCGATACCATACGAATCGATGATGGTCTGGAATGCCTCGGTGAATACGGACGTGCGATGAAACGTGGGCGGAGTCTGGTGAGTGCGCAGCTCCGATAGAATTGCCGGTACCGATGTACCCGCCGTCTCCATCGCTCGCCTCAACGAGAGCTGGATTGCGGTGATGTCACGCGATGGCACCCATCCTTCTGCCACCAGTGTCTTCCGACTCTGATCATAGCTCAGTAGGTTGAGTGTCTTGTAGATCTCTTCCTCTCTTCCTACCGCATCCTTCCAAGATTCTAGACCATCCGCGATCTTTCCAAGCTCAACTCGGCGAGTCTGACCCATGTTGTAGAGGACCGAGTCAACATCTTCCAGACGAGCAGAGACTTCGCGAAGAGCATCGGCTCGTTTATCTTGGGACGAGTCGATGGTGTAGAGGGTACCTCCCATTGACTCAGCGACTTTACGGATCTTGCCAAGAAGCTCAGACCCGTGGGCGAAGATGATGAATACGTCCTTGTAGGTCTCCTTTCCGGAGGTTGGGTCGACAAAGGGCTCCTCGATCTCTGCTCGCGGTCAGCTATGGGTACTACGTTCAAAGAGTAGCTGACCAGAATAATTCATGTACAGGTTACCCCTCAACACGCGCCACAAGATGCGCTCGAAAGTGGGCATCCTGGTCCTCTCGATCGTACCCGATACGAATTCAAGATCAAAGCCGGACAGACCAGTCTCTCCTGGTAGAGTACCATATTCTGCCGCGTGTTCTAAGAGACCGGCTCGATCATCGCCATCATCGAACGAAGTGCGGATCTCGGTATGACGATGTTCAGCCTACATTTATCAGTTTATCCCAATATTGAAAAGCTGCCTTCCTCACCTCGTTGAAAAACCCAGCCGTCTCTCGCAATACCCATCGCTTCTCCTCTAGTTCGCTCTTTCTTTTGCCCAAATCCTCCCAGGATCGGTTCATCTCCGCCAACCGCCTCTCGTGCTCTTTCAACTTATCGTCAAGCTCGTCATATGCGTTCTGAGCACGAGGTCCGACAGTGGTGAATGGTGGGATGGCTGCAAGGGGAGGAATACCAAGCGGTGGCTGCAGAGCTACAATTTGGGACTGGAAGAGTCTAAGTCGACGAGACATCTCAGCCAAGCGCCGTAAGCGTGGAGTAAAAGGCCGTTGGAACGCGGTTACAGTCGGATTGAGCTGAAAAATCAGCTCATGGATACGCATGGTCATCTTGGTCGCTCACATCCTTAAACTGAAAGTTCCCGAGCTCCGCCAGTTCTGAAACGGTATCATGTGAGACTTCGGAAGGAATATACAACTGCACAAGTGACATCTCCTCCGAACCTGTACGATCATCAGCTTTCAGTCGTTTTCGGGGCAGCGGACGTATAGACGTACGGAAGAGGGAAGGGAAGTCGGTCGACATCTTGGCAGCTTGTCCTCGAATGAGGGGAGCCAAGTTTACAAGGAGCGAGATGCTGCAAGGGAAGGAAGGAAGGAAGCGGCGAGCTATGGTGAGCGTCCTCCAATCGGGCGGCGATGACGGTGAGATCTGTTTGTGGCACTCGTGTCCCTGTTGTCTTTGTACCCTAGTCGGTCCTGACAAGCCCGGTCACTGGACCACCTATTCCCCTTGTTCTGTTGTTTGTCCGTCGCATCCGCCCAATACACGCCATGACTCGGTAGTCCTTCTCTCATATACCCCGCATCGCGTCGAAATTTCTGCTATATCACACCCAAAAAACATGCCGCAAATAATATTCAGGCTTCGCGTCGCCTTATACACAATCATTCTTCTTTGCGTGTCGTTCTTCTCTCTTCTTATTGCGACAGTAGCGACTCTCCTCGGGAAGCGCTTAAATACTAATTATTATGTGGCACGGACGTTCTTACATACTGCCGGACCTCTAATGGGCTGGAAGTTCGAGGTCGAGGGCGAGGAGCATCTTTGGAGCCTGGAGGATATCGGGGATGGACAAAATCGGAGCTCAGTGTTGGTGGGCAATCATCAGAGGTTCGTTTGGTTCACTTTTTCCTTGGGCCAATACCGGGAGTCAAGCTCATGACCTCAGCTTTGTCGACATCTTGTATTTAGGTCGAATATTCCCTAAACACGCAGCTATCATGGCGAAGAAGGAGATCAAGTTGATCCCCGGGCTAGGATGGTGGAGTGAGTCCCATGCGCAGGATTTCCTGCAATCAGCTGATGGATCAGTGATGATGTCGGGCACAGTCTTCATCAATCGAG
The DNA here is from genome assembly GCA_002105065.1 of Naematelia encephala. NCBI lineage: Eukaryota > Fungi > Basidiomycota > Tremellomycetes > Tremellales > Naemateliaceae > Naematelia > Naematelia encephala. Next base: position 36,827 of record MCFC01000100.1, read on the forward strand.
GCAATAATAGAAGTGCGATTGCTAGCATGGCTCATGCTGGCGAGGATATGAAACGCAAAAGAGTCTGTTACCAGAACTGCGCTACAACGAAACTGACTCTTCGCAGATATCCTTGTGGATCTTCCCAGAAGGCACGAGACATCTATCGTCAGAACCCGATCTGCTGCCATTCAAGAAGGGCGCCTTCTACCTGGCTGTTCAGGGTGAGCTACCTTGTTCATCTTAGGCAAACCTAACTAACACCTAATTTAGCTGGCGTCCCAATTGTGCCAGTAGTTTGTGAGAATTATCACCATTTATATGACGGCAGGACTCGCTTTCGTTCAGGGAAATTGCGTATCAAAGGTATGTCCCCTACTCTGCTTAGGTACTCCAAGCTAAATCAAACTTTAGTACTCCCGCCCATCTCGACCATTGGTTTGACAGCATCAGATGTACCGGCATTGATGGACAAGACGCGATTACTTATGCTTGATGCACTGCGAGCGTTGTCTGAATCCTCCGAGCCTGACTCCCGGATGCCCTCGCCAACACCACTTCTGGCAAATCACCCCGAGCGATCGGACGGATATGGAACGGCTGAAGAGGAGCAAGCAGTGGAGGAAGTCATCTCGACGATGGGCGCCACAAGCACCGAGGCAGACTTACAGGGTGCAGTCGTTGGTGTCGGTGCGGAGAGCAGCAAGAAGGATGGCAAGTTGTCGATAGCGTGAGCCTTATGCTCAGATGCACACACTGGGCATGCATGGCTTATATTGTTTATCTTTTCCAGTATGGTTTCTGACTTTTTCTTACCGGTGGTCGGTGGAGTCGAAGGTCACATCTACTCCTTGGGATTAACGCTGCAAGCTCGCGGTCATCGAGTCCGTCAATCGTGTCCTTGTGTTCTTCAAAACTAATCAGCTCTCAGGTCATAGTCATTACGCACCACCTCGGGGATCGGAAAGGTATTCGTTACCTATCTGGCCTGAAGATATACTATATTCCTATCGTGCCAATCGCTTCACAAGCGACTCTGCCAAACTTCCTACTCTTTCTCCCATATATCCGAGATATCCTGATCCGCGAGCAGATCGACCTCGTACACGGTCACGGATCATTGTCTTCTCTAGCACATGAGGCGATGTATCACGCACCACTTTTGGGAGTCAAGACCGTGTTCACTGATCATAGCTTGTTTGGATTCGGTGACGCTGTAGGGATATTGACCAATAAGCTGTTGGCGGGAGCATTGCAGAATTGTGATGCGGTCATTTGTGTTTCCAATACTGGGCAAGTCCAACAATAGCTTTCAGGGATTATCATGAGCTGAACAACATAGTCGTGAAAATACAGTCCTACGGGCAGAAATTGAGCCAGAAAGAGTTTCGGTTATACCAAATGCGCTTGTCCCAGAACAGTTCACTCCAGAAACAACGAAGTCAACCACCGAAGGAAGTGAGCTCTTCTACGCTCAATTGCTGCCCCTTCCCTGTCCAGCTGACGAACATGAACAGTCACTATTGTGGTTGTATCCCGACTGGTATACCGTAAAGGTATCGACTTGCTCGTCGCGTCTGCTCCCCAGATTTGCGCTCTTTTTCCCGAAGTCCGATTCCTGGTGGGAGGGGATGGACCGAAGATGGTAGATCTTGAACAGATGAGGGAGAAGTACCAGCTTCAAGATCGGATAACCTTGCTGGGTTCTGTTCCACCTGCCGCCGTTCGTGATGTGAGTTCTATAGGACTGCTCACCAGGCAGACAGGCGCTGATAGATCGGTGAATAGGTGCTGGTCCAGGGTCAGATCTACCTCAATACCTCTCTTACAGAAGCTTTCGGTATCTCAATCATAGAAGCGGCTTCCGCAGGTCTCTTTGTAGTCAGTACGAAAGTAGGCGGAGTGCCCGAGATCTTGCCAGAGGACATGATCGAATTCGCCCATGCAGACGAAGACGGTCAGTGTCTCCTCTGAGTATATGCTTATCTCACATGCTAACATGAGACGATATAGATGTCGTCCGGGCACTTAGCCAAGCTATACGTACAGTGAAATCAGGCAGGCATGATCCTTGGTTGGCACATGAACGAGTCAAGGGCATGTATTCCTGGTCTGATGTAGGAGAACGTACCGAGACGGTATATAGGCGGGCGATGGCTGAGCCACATCGAGATTCGTTTACGCGCCTTTCAAGGTCAGTCGCTTGTTGATGGTCTTGTATAGTGCTGATATGTTGATTTGATATAGGTTGTTGGCGCTTGGGCCTATTTACGGTCCTATCTTGTGTATTATAATGGCGGTACAACATTACTTCTTCTGGGCAGTAGAGTGGTTTAATCCCCAAGATCAGATTGACTTTGTGAAAGACCATTGGTCGGATCAGTCGTTTCACGACGTAAGTGCCTTCTTTGCCTCATGACTGCGTGCGGATTCGCTAAGTTGACTCGGATAGCTCGTTCGAAGAGAAACGAAGAGACCTGACAAATAATACCAAGCGTATACCCTGCACAAAAATACCTTTGTATCATGCATGAATTGAGTAGCTGTCTGTGTTCTTGGGACGCAAGTGCTTCGCTGGCGGTGAAAAACACCTCCCGTCGCCGTGCACTCTGTCTATCATCGATTTAGGTTCTCATCGCACAGATAAAATGCAGCCCCTCGTTCCCCTGTGGCACTGCCTCGTTGGATTCGCCACCGCGTAGACTGCCTTCCAGTATACTGCTTTACTCTCACGCAGTTCTCACGTACTCGTGCAGCTTCAAGGGGACTTTAGAAGAAGCCATACACCAGCGAGTCTAAATATAGCTGTTCACGTATGTCCTTTGTTCGAGCTTGGGGGGATCCTGAAAGCTAGGTTTTCGAGACGATTGTTATTTATCAGTCAAGACAAGCTTCAGACGATTCAAAACAATACCCGTGTGATTATCTAGGACTGGGTATCGCTTTCGTACATGATATGAGACTCAACAGATGACAGATATTCGCGAGATAGCGATTCCTTATCCGAGCATCAAGGAAAGGCCTTTCAGTACAAAGCTTCGTACAATCACGTCATTTTCAAGCAGAGAAACCCTTGGCTGTTCAGGCTGGGGATAGCAAGTAGGAGCCACAGAGAGCCTTCTCGTTAGGTGCTTTTTCGAGCGTGAGAATGTTCCCAAGCCTTTGCCCTCTGACTTGCTGCAATCAGCAAGCATCAACGTAGACGTACTGTCTTTCGTCCCAACCACTAACGGAAGGCCTGGCGACGGTCTCGTCCTTGGGAGAATCTTGGTGTCGACGAGACAAAGCTCAACAATAGAAGGCGAGCCTTGCTGGTATATAAAGCGAAAGAATCCCTCGACTTGACACCCATCACTTCTTCTGCTTACTCATTTTCGTACGTAGACCTCGATCTACCCATCAAGGAATACAAGTCTTTTACATGTCTGACGAATCAGAGTCCGGTTCTGATGGTGGATGGGACAGTGATGGTAAGCATTTTTTCCGCGATACTTCCTCTCGCCGTCGTGGAAGCTGACTCTCCCAGCCACTGTGGTCGATCCCACGTCGCGTCCAGGCCTTTCTGCTGCCCGCAGTATTCCGATCGATCTCCGACAATTCAATCCCGATCGCAGTCATGACAGCAGTAAGTAATCGGACATTCACGTACTATCGAACTTGCACTTACTAACATTCACAGCCATTATTGGGGGACGAACATCCAGCTCTTCACCTTCCGCTCCTACTCCAAGGATCCAAGTGACATACCGACCGAGAACATTCAATCGCAGTCGAGAAGGACAGGCTCACTATCGTCGTGTCTACGAAACAGCCAAATCATCTGCTCGAATCCGTAGTTCGATCCCCCAAGAGCTCCTCACAGGAGACGAGCAAGTCGACGGGGTTTGTAAAAAGTTGTGGCGAAATTCGTCGATCTGGCTGAGGCCCAATGAATCTCCTCTGAAGAGGGCTCAGGCAGGCCTGTCTGTGGTGACAACATGCTTGGATTGCAAGATGTACGATGGTAATGATGATGTATCCAAGAGGCTCGAATCGCTCAAAGCAGAACTGACTAGTTTTGTTATAAAATGTCCTCAAAATCTATCACTCATGACTGGCAGAGGAGCAGCAAGCGGACCTTCCGGCTCCAGGATACTATCACACTCAACGCTTGAGTGATTTACGTGGACATCTATCTACAGAGTGACTTCAGGAAGAGTTTTTTATTGTCTATCAGTTTCGAACCTTATGCAAGCCTTGTAGAATGAATCCATTTTCAAACCACAGACAAATTCATTTTAGCATCCCGCTCTTCCTTCACTTCCTATATACGAGTATACATATAACAGTCGTACCGCATGTACTAGTTATCCATCCATTGCTTTCAGAGGTTCTCATTTCAGTGCTGTGCAGGACAAAAGAGAGGGGTGAAATCAAGATAATTGAATTCGCCACTATTCCTATCAGCGTGGCAGTCAACTTGGTGACTCGTCGTCATTGTCAGACCCGACTGGAAGCCAAATAAATACATATGCTGATGTTTTCTCAACTCAAAAACCATTGAAATCACAGTATCTGACCAAGAGACTTACTCGAAGCGCTTCGACCGCAGTAATACAGGCGTTTCATATGTCCTCTCTCGTTCTCCTCACGAAGCACCGATGACGTTGTAAGAAATGAGGGGCTCGCTGTTGAGGGCTTCCAGTGTCTTCTTAAGGCGTCATTGGTCACGAGATTTGAGGTCACAACGATTCCCTACCTTTCATTGCTTTGACGAATTCATGGCAAATTCGATCGCCAACTGTGTCAGGCTTGGGAGAATGGTCGTCTCGATTTTGAATCTGACGTCCTAGTACAGGGTGTCTTCTCAATCCTTTGTGTTGCGAATACATCGTAAGACGTCATCCAGCTATGATGACGTCACGTAAGCTCTTTCCTTTGTTATGCTGATCAATCCGTGAGCAAAATTTGACCACAAGATGTGTGAGCCTTGAGAGGATAGGACTATCCTTTTTTATGATGAAGACCAAGTACACGATGACCTCACTCAATCCTTTGTATTAGCCACCCCGTGCAGCAGAATCTAAGCGAGGCGAGTAGGACTAGAACAATGCGAAGGCCACTCTTTGAACTATAAAGAGACACCCTATGACACTGCAGTATATCACAGTATTCCTACTTCACTCACCACAGGTGTCTCACTCATCGCTCACAGTCCATCAACCATACAATGACCTCCGTACCCCTTGGAACTTTCCTCGAAGTTACCGAAGAGAGAGCGACTACAGTCTTCATATCTGACCAATCAAGTGGAGTATTCGAACGTACCATCACTAGACCTGCAACCACCACGTACCATTTCCAAACCCTACCACTCCGTGATCCCACCGACTCAAACAAAATGTACTCTGCACCATTCGATGCTACTCTGTTGGACAAAGACAACAGGGCAATGTCAAGAGCATTTGAGTCCAAAGACGAGGCGATCACGACATCTGAAAAGGCTACCCTCGACGCCAGAATGGAAGAGAGCCTCACAGAGAGGTGCTTCAACTGGGGAGCCAACCAATCGCACGGCATCTTTTCGCTGGAAGAGACTCGAAGTTCTGATTTCCACAGCTTTTTCACTGGTTCTGAAGCTGCGGACAAGGAGCAACTCCGGATCTTGGGTCTCTGGGACAAGTCCAAAGACCCCAAGTCGCGACTGGAATCCAGATTGGCAGCTGCAATCGACCTACACAAGACAGCCGCAAAGAGAGGATACCAGCAGACGAAGATCACGGAGCTGTTAGATTCTCTTGACGAAAAGGACCAGCGGATCGTAAAGTCTTTTCTGCAGACGCATCAGGGAAACTAGGGGCAAGGAATGGAATGGATTGACACTTTTCGGAACGGTATCATGTAGCGGGAGAGTTGTACAATAAGCTGTAGAATAAGAGGGATTCAATTCATGTAAACCGAGCATTTTGTGTATTGTAAACCGAGCATTTTGTGTATTGCACTGTATCAGGAGGCACAAAGTTTCGGAATGCAAGCTCTTGCGACTGTCTGTCTACCTGATCGAGTTGTCCCAGCACCTTGTGTACAAGGATGGATAAGAAACCCTGAAATTGAAAATTTTGCACTTACAACACACTGCACAGTCCTTCTGAGATATATGTACATGTACTTGCAGGCCGCGTAGGTATCAACCAGCCCGATAATACAGTACGTACATATCCCGTTTGCCACCGCTGTCAGTGCATCCTAATTTAGATCGAAGTAGAAGGAAATCACATCAGAATTTGACGAACTTCTGCCCGTGTGTATTGTTTGGCTCACTGCGGATCGGTGCCAATATGCAGCTAACGATATGATATGTCTGCCCACGAGTAGCAGTCATTTGGCTGGCCGGCGGGAATCATCTGGACCACACCCAGACCTTCCTTTGCCTTGGTAAGGCGTCACGTCTGAGGAGGTATGAGGTCACAGTAATGCCCTTCCTTTCATTGCAATGGCAAATGCGTATACAAATGGCTATCGCAGAATGTGTCAGCCTTGAGACAACAGTCCTCTCCTTGGTGAAGTTGAAGACGTATGGAGTACAGGCTGTCGTCATTGATCTCTGAGTTTGTAAGACTCACCGAGCTATGAGGTAATCAGATATACGCTCTCTTTTATTTTGCTGACCGACCTGTGTGCACAAGTTGACCACTAGATGTGTCAACCTTGAGAGTATGGGACTATCCTTTTTCTCCCAGTACGGGGTATCCTCACGCACTCCTTTTTGTAGTCACCCAATGTAACAGGCTCTAAGCGATGTGGAGCGGGAACAGGACAACACGAAGGCCACCATTTGGCTATAAAAGACGCAGTAGTAGCCTGATGGGGCTCACGCTGTCCCCATTTGCTTTCATCCACCGCAGATTCACTCCTCACAAACAGCCAGTGCAATCCTTACAAACAATGTCTTCAAAGTTGCTAACGATGGATTCATCCTTGCAAACAATGTCTTCACCCTTGGAATCACCATCCTCCAAGACGTTTCTTTGTCCTTCAGATCTTTCAGAAGGTGAGAGTTTTCCAATCACCGAGTTTGTTTTCCGAACATGTTTCGTGAACGAGCCTGGGAGCAGTCCCCAAGAGAGCCTCTGTATCCCTATGACGATCGAGATTTACGATTACGCCCCACCCTACAACCCAATACCGGTGCCGTTCGGCTCCCAAGGCAGACGCAGTACCACAAAAACAACTGAATCCCAGAGCAACGGAAGTCAAGTCGGAAGCACCGAGGCCGGGATTGTCGGTGGCGGCGAGAGCCTAGAGAGTGAAGATCTCAAGAGAGCTTGCTTCGAATGGGCAAGCCAGACGATGACATCGATATCTACTCTCCTGGAACTGAGTATGCAACGTCGTGGCCACGAATACCGTCGCTTTCTTAATGGGTCTCGTGAAACAGATCAAGAGAACGTCCGGGTGATGGGTCTCTGGGGAGGGGTCAGGGACACTCGTCAGTCAGATCTGAAAAGATATGTGTGTGCGGTCGACTTGCAAGGCACGGCAAAAAAGAGAGGATACGACCGTACGGCGATTGACAAGATCAGGGGAGCGCTCGAGAAGAAGCTGATCAGAGATTTTATTGCAAACCGCGATTCGCACCATATAACGACACCACACTCATCCAGATCTTTACCGTCATCCACCCCAGGACCATCGCTTACAAACAGTCGCAGATTACTTTCGCAAACAATGTCATTTCCAGCTTCCAATACCTCCAACTAGTTCGGCTTATGTTCAGAGCATGATACCTCATTGCGTTCAAATACCCCACCGCCTTCATACGAACAGTCCCAGCTCGAGGGATCTCACTCTTCACGCAGACTAATCACAGATCCAAACCAGCAGTCTCAGTCCGAGATATCTCAGCCTTCAGACAGAACAACAGTCCTGATTGCCAAAGCAAACGCCTTCGTGGATTCAATCCGTGCGTCGCTCACAGGAATCCTATGAACAGTGTCACTTCAAGAATCAAGCAGCGATGCCGAGGCCGGTGGAGGTAATGATATCTCAGAAAGCCAAGAGGACATCACACTACGATGATTGCATTGGGCGAGCAGCTTCAAGGAAGACAGCACGAAATTGTCAGCGTTGATTGCAGGCGATTTTTCACTGGTCCGACAGAAGCCGTAGCGGATCGATACCAGATTTTCACGCACTGGATGGTGGTCAATTACACTTCCGGGAACCCAATGACCAGAAGGCGGTTTGGAGAAGCCGTGCTTTCGACAGCTCAACAGAGGAGATACGCCCAGACGAAGCTCACGGGTATGATTCGGACCTTAGACTCAGGTGAGGAGTCGATGGAGGAAGAGATGTAGATGACAGTATGAATAATGGGCTTGGGCAGTTGAGATCTGAGCTTTGTTATTCCTGTGGTATTGAAAGTTACAATGTTTTTGGATGCAAAGTGTTACGAGAGACAATTCAAGTGTCTCATACTCTAAACTACAGAGTTGCATAGAAAAAAGACAGTAACATGATTCCACAAGTATACTTGAAGGGCCACAGTTCCATCAGAGCCACTGTCTGTTAGCCCGCTACCGTCTGTCAGCTCGTCACTGTACATGTATTTTGGAATTTCTCTTCTCTGGTAGACTGAAGTTGAAGGCAAGCATGTCAAGGCTTGATAATCGAAAAAATACTCTGTGCGCCATAAACTTACTTCCATTGCAACGTTGTCAAGGAATGTTTGTAGATAAAGAGTAGCCATTTGGCGGGTCGGGCGAATTATCTGGACCGCCGCCGAATGACAAAATCCTCGTTCTTCTGTCTGTCAAAAGTATTCAATTTATGACTGTCCTACTTCAAACTATCGGAGAGATACGAGAACGTGCATATATCACCTTCCTCACGATGCCAAAAGTGTACACACCACATATTCGCCACTTTCAGTATAATGAAACGAACGATATAACGCCCGAAAAGACCTTTCATTTCAATGATACGTGGGCCGAGGAATGACGTACGTCAGGACTCGAATTACTTTGATCCTTTGAAGGTCAGGAGGCTCCGTGCGACTACTGAGATTGAGGCAAAATCCGAAAACCTCCGAGAACAAGTACCGACGACAAGGGAGAAAGATGGACGAGATCTTCGCGGGACTACCCCACGGGAAACCTCTTTTGATCGACAGAGACCTTCTCAGACATGTAACACCAAGCCTTGGAGCAGTGTCCTTTGCTAGAAAAGAAGAATAGCGCCTAGTCTCGGGGCAGACCGGAATAATGAGAAGGCGTCAAGAGCATTATTCAGCATATACAGGCAAGGAATTATGTTGTTCTTCTTCACAACGACCTCCCACTACAAAGTTACCACTACGCTGCACACTTTTGCCCCTCCAAACTCCACTTCATACACGCTTGCGTCTTCACTTCATTCACCAATACGTCGCAGTCTCAAAGCATGGCATCATCCCTTTCTGGTACCGCCTCTATTGCTCCGGCAGAGCCCCTCTCTATTTTCCCACACGCAGACGAGCTATCTGAACCTTCTTCTGTCTCTGTCTCCCCTCCACCAGAAACAACCGACGGAGATCCTGTGATTTATGATGCTTCCTCTCCCGCTGCCTCTTCTACAGCCTCAGTGGCTTCCACCGCTTACACTGGAGCAACATTTGTAAATTCAGAGCTTGATTTCGGTGAGTAATCACATTCTCGTGTACCACTTCCATCAATTTGATAACACGATTGAATGGTCAACATGTAACTGCACTTGCACACCATTTTAGGGAATACACTGATCGAGCTATCAGGATCGCTGTCGGTCGAAGATCGCCGAGCACACTCTTCGAACATGAACGTATCCAGCTCTCGGGGTCAAAACAACGAGCCAATGACGGATGCTGAACGGTTCTTACTTTATCGTGAGTTTTCCGCTTCACTTCAAGTAAGGGAAGTTTTGTTATTCATTCGTTGATCGGACCCCAGAATATGGATTTCAGACCCAAAAGCAACTGCGAAAAGCTTATTCGAAGGAAAGCCAGGAGGAGAGAGAACTCACGCGAGACTGGTTCCATTCTCAAAGAAGAGTCTATACACGTTCTTCCGGTGAGGGCACTCTGCAGAATGGCGAGTCTCTGAACGATGGCAGAAATTTTTCTGACTTGAGAATGGAAATCACGGACTCTTGGATGAACTTGTACGGCTCCTTTACCACGCCGCAGCAGAAACGTCAAGCCGAGGTTCTCCTTGGACTGGTTGCGGTGATGTACGGATGTAACTCAACTGGCCTTGACCTTAACCTTGGAAAAGATAAACCCACTCGCCGAACGAAGAGAACTGTCAACAGTTGATGTGGTTATGTATCGAGAATTGTGGAAGATGATCACCTTTTCGTCATTACCTCATCGGCAACTAATGTGACTACAGTAGCCTGTTGAACCATGAGCTATCGCATAAGGACGTGCAGGATATGGGGCAAGCATGAGCAGCTGGGTTACTTGGGAGCCCGGGCGAAGTAAAGTGGACTTTTCGTTTCCTCCCGTCTCTCCCTCTCCACAGCTACGCTGAAAGCCAGGTGCGGCCGGGATCCGAAGTAGCTGCTATTTGAATACTATTGAGAAGAACAGCATTGCGACCTTGAGCTTTGGTATGTATGATTTCCAATCATAATTCTGCACCTTGCAAAATTGTTGGATGACAGTCGATTGACCGAGTCACCGGAAGTACAGGGATGAAAGTCACTCGCATACGGTAAGAGCGCACGGACCGCCTTGGCCCAGGTCGGACATCATCGATTGCGGCCCTGCGCTCTGCATATCTTGATTCTCCATCTCTCTAGTTAAGGCTGTATAATCAAGCTATGAGAAATACAGTGATCATATCGACACGTGCATGTTGTAGCGTTCTGCGGTACAACATGCCTTTCTTCCCTGAACGCTTTGATCGCTTTCCCCCTCCCTTTCCCCTCCCTTCCCCCTCCCTTTCCCCTCCCTTCCTCCTTCCACCGGTCAGATTCCCTTTCCTCAACGTTTCATTTCAGAGATAAACAACTGATTGATAAAATTCATAAACACGTCTTGTCAACCCAATAAACATCTTGTAATCGTCGCTTGTCATAATTCAGTCTGTTGCCACGATAGCTAAACCCCCGTGAATCCCTAGTGAACGTGCTCTTGGCGTCTGGTAGTGCACGGTTGCTGGTGGACATTGGTATTTAGAATCATGTTCCCACAAAATGGACAGTGAGTACCTGGCTCAGTCATGAGAGTGTATGCAATAACCATCGACCAGACTGCCTCACGATACCTATCCACCTCAACCCAGCTGGGCTTTCCACCCTAATGCTCGTCAGCACATTCAACCTGTCTTTCAACAGTACGACTACCCTCTCATCAATCTCCAAAACCAATCGACAGCGGCCATTCAAGGTCCAGGACCACAACATGCACCTCCCCCTACCAGTCTTCCTTCATCCTCCGGGGCAAGGCCTGACCAAGCCTCTGCGGGAGATGATGATGGAACTCAGGAGGATTCGGCCGACTCAGACTTCGTCCCTTCCCCTGCGTCGCGCCGGAACACCAAGTTGCGCTCCCTACGAGTCAAGCCTAAGAAGACTGCGAGGGCTCTGAGCTCGCTGTCCGTCAATATCCCACGACCAAGCAAATCCAAACAAAGTCAACAACGAAAGCGACTTTCTTCTCCACTTCCGAAAGTCGCTCCAGCAGTGTCAACAGTTGAATTGAAAGGCGTCGTCGGACCTTTACTTGAAGTGGTTCCGGGATGTAGACTTGAAGGAAACGGTTTACTCATATTACACCCACCGACATTAGATCCTGGTTGCCAAAAGCCACCGATCAGCCAATACAACCCGCCTCCCGAAGACGACGCATTGGCCGTTGAGAATCATCGAAGTCAGTTTGAGATGTATACGTGTCGTCTTTGTAGGAAGACATATGATGGGAAGAATGCTAGGAGTGTTGCGAGACGCCATCTGCAAGATAAACATGGTGTACCTCTTGCTTTGCAGAAGCGGCGGAGTCGTTGGGATGGCGGTGAGTTGTCACTGTCTTGACGCTATGGGTTCATCGCTGACCATGTGTAGAGCCGGATAGACCCAAAGACGCTGTTGAGGTGAGAGAGAGAACGCTGCAGTCAAAACGCAACTGGGCGGCGAAGAACCGGTACATACCACTCTACACTGTATCGTCAAACTGTTGACTGATGAACCTAGCCCTTCCCGTCGCCTTGAGAATCGACATGCAGATTTTCTTCGACTTTTCGGTCCACCAGGACTGGAAATGCCAAGCGGCCTTCGACTCGTGGCTCCAGAGTATCGAAATCCCGAAATGACATTTTCGAATGATATGGTATTCCTCGATGGATCCGCTGGGAGAGTCGTGATCCCAGATGAGATCTTGCGAGGTGCCAAAGCACTGGAAGACCGCTTGGAGGGCTCGCAAGACTTACTCCCTGAAGATATGATTGACTCGCCTCTCTGCAAGATGAAAGGGAAAGCAAAGTCAAAGTCCAAGGCAACGATATCACGTACCACGAGCACCTCGACTCTCAGGTCAGCCACATCGTCCAGGATTCTCGCGAATACCACTTCGCATGCTATAGTCTCTGCCCAGACACCGCTCTCCGGCCCTCACACGCTACACGACGATAGAGCTATTGACTTTCAGATGTCATGGGCTCCGACGCAGCCGACACAGTACACTCCCAACTATCAAGAACCATATCAACCTTTCTATCCTGCTGCATCATCTTATCAAGCGGCCTATGCGATGTCGACTTATCCAGATCCACCCATGTCGGCGATCTCAATCCCGACCAACGATTTCGCCAGGCTAGAGATGCTTCCAGATTCTGAAATGGAAGACGAAAAGCTAGTTCTGTCTTCCGAACCAGATATGCCAGGCTCCTCCCCGGATCGAGTTGTACAGCTTCAACAACGCTGGGTACACCCTGAGGAGCTTCAACACCTTGCCACTCACTTCAACGAGGCCCACTATCCGACTGAAGACTTCGAGACTGAGAATTTGACCAACGTTGACGCCGCTGAATCGCAGGAAATACTATACAATGAGCGAATCGAGACGGTGGCAGCTGAGTCACTCCTCAATCTGCATTCCACTCCGCCTCGAGAAGACACAGAGGGCAGCGCAACTCTGACCGAGCACCATTCTCCTCGACCTCCTAATGAACCTCTGTCCTGGGCAGCTAATCGACTTCTCGAAGCACCAACAATCACCACTCCTCGTCCTAGACCTCATCGAGCTGTCTCACTTATCCAGCCTTTCCCACGCAACAAGCCGGAAGCTCCTACTCGTTCCCTGTCGTTCACCACGGCTGATACTACAACCCTAGACGACCCTTTTGTATTCTCTCCGGTCATTCCATCGCCAACAACAAAGATCTCCCGTACTACGAAACGAAGATCAACCATTGCTCTCCCCTCACCTTCTCCACTTTCAGTACCTAAGAAACGAAAAATCATACCGCCTTCTCCAGCAAGTCGTGAAGTATTGGGTGAACTTGGGTGGAACACACAATCTGACGATAGGTATACAACGCCATTTCGACCAGACAGCAAGAGGAAGAATACGAAGCCTACACCCAACAGGACGGGAGAAAGACACACTTCGGGCTGGATGTTGAGTAGTCCAGGAAACTTGGATACTGCGGCCACGTTGGGTTTAGCACCGAATTTTGCTTGGGTCGAGGTAACTCCAGCTAGGAAATGGGTGGCACAGACACCAGAGGATGAGGATGACAAGTAATATCTGCGGATGAGTACTGTCTATCATGCAGGCTGGAAGTTTGGTGATTAGGATCACGAAATTGAATGGGGCATTTTCATCAGATCTTGAAAATAGTAATCATTGGGTCATGATCAACTTACATGAACTGTGAAGTGATTCGGGCAATGCAAATGAATGGCTTCCTTACTCAATCACCACGTCACTTAGACTCTACTGACAGACGGGCGTCCATGATTTTATTCATCCGGGTGGAAGTTACATGTACAAATGACAAGTGAATTCACAATTACATACGTAGCAGATGACAGACAATATACTGTATACCTATACTGAAAGCGTCGACAATGGATGACGCAGTAAAAACTGAGAATGTTCTCTTGAAGTACTTGTACTGCTTCTCTTTGGTGCTCGCCCGTAGTATCTCTTCCTATCATCGTCTTGGTACGGCCGTCGCCGTACCATGCTGCTAGAGTAGACGGCTGGTGGAGAAGATCGACGAACGCACGGACCGTCATAACTTAGTCTGAAGTGCCAGGACGTTCTGGGCAGCAATCACAGGCTCTGACATACATTCATGTGCTCGATCATAATATCATGCATTCCATCGTTGAACTTGGGCAAACATATACAGAAAGTAAAGGCAAAGTCATCTGGAGTATGACTGTAGAACAGGGCAAGAGTCTACCTAGTCGTAAGTGCCGTAGGCTGGGGTATCTCTGGCCCGGCTGCTGTCTCTGTGAGGCCCGTGCGGGTTCCCCCTCGGAGTAGAGCTTGCGCGCTGACGACTATGGTGGCCGGGATCAGATGGGCCCTCAGTACGATGCCTAGAACGCCTGCCACCGGACCCTGGGAAACCACGAGAATCGTAGTAACGACCACCAGAGGTCTGAGAGCTGGTGTACGGCGTATTACCACCTGGGGGGGTACTGGAGTCTTGTCCTGCAGGCAG
>MCFC01000101.1:0-50561 GCA_002105065.1 Naematelia encephala
ACCGGTGACTCGAACCCCATTGGTAGCATCAAATGACTCTGGTGACATGATCACATACCCTCGGCTGGAACGGGCATGGAAACGGACTACTGGCCAAAGAGTCGACTGCTTCTTTTTCTTTGAAACGATGATCGACGTGTCTTCGGTGATCGAGGTGATGGTGGTTGGCGGTAGGTATGAATGGCAGATGTTTGGCTCGACATTCTCCAGGGTATCAAAACCAGCAACAACACCGATCAGGCCATTCACCAACTCGCTGCTGAGATTCTTGATCAACATCACCTGTGCACCAGGCCTAAGCGACAGCCAGTCGACAGCCATCATCTGGTCAAACACCAAGTTCTTTGGCATTCTTCTTCCAGCAGCAGAAATCGTATCGTTTGCACCATAGGTCATGTTCTTACCGGGGAGTTGATACAGGCGGTCTATGTTTGTATTGTGGACTGCTTTACACTTTCCATGGAGCGTCGGAGGGACATAGTCACCTTTGGGTAAAGGCCGGGTGAGACTTTGGAGTGTCTTGCGTACTTGTGGGGAGATGTCGTTGCGACGGATGGAATTGAGAAGATCAAGGAACGCTAAAGTGAGCAACAAAGCACCAAGAAACTCACCAGACTCATGCTGACGGTGAACTTGAGCAAGAATGATTGGTTTGGCTATCAAGGACTGCCATGCTTCGGTCTCAAAACAGTACCGTAGGGACGACTGGTTGACAGCAGTGTTGTTTTGTGCACGTACAGGTGGCAGTTGCAAGAAGTCACCGGTGAGCACAACTTGCAGCCCGCCAAATGGTCTTCTGTCGTTGCGGAAAGTCGCAAGGGCATCAGAGATTGCCTGGAAGAATGTGGGACTGATCATTGATACTAGAGTCAGACACGATTCAATGACACACTCACCTTCATCAATCACCAAAACCTTTGCATCCTTCCACATCTTCTTCCGTTCACCTGCCGGTTGCTTGATGACACGTGCCACAAGATCATTCCCACCGGCTTCAATTAGACCTGCACCAGCAAACCGATGCAGTGTCGTTCCTCCTACATGGCACGCTGCAATACCAGTGGACGCGGTGACAACAACTTTTGTCTTGGTATACTTGTGTCGCAATGCACGTATGATGTTCTGCAAAAGGAAGGACTTGCCAGTACCTGGTATCAGCATGTATGTACAGTCTACGACTCACCTGCTGATCCAGTAAAGAAAACAGACTCCCCTTGGTCAACCACTCTCCGATGAATTGCCATCTGCTCTGCAGTCAAGGTCACTTGAGCAAGAATGTCATCGACCTTCTCAGCAATCACCTTGCCCTTGCCCTTGCCCTTCTGCTCCTTCTTTGATGGACGCTGCTTGGGTACTTTTGGCAACGGTTTGTGACCAGGCTTGAAGAGCGGGTCTGGGGAGAGTGGAGGATGTTTCTGTCGGATTGGAAGTCTTGATGGACCAGCATGACTAGCTTCTCTCGGTGAGTTGCTAGGCCAGATCACATCCTCAAAATCATCCTCAAAGATCATCGATTGAGTGTTAAGCACTGGTGCTTCTGGTGTCGGAGAGTTGTTTGATCCCCAAAACATGTTTTGGGAATAGAGAGTTGGCAGATCCCATGACAGAAAGTGAGTTGGCGATGACTGGTGAGGGGAAGTGAGGAATGGCTCGTCAAGACTTGGTTGCTGGGTTGTGGCAAGTTGCCATGGTAGTGAACTAGCAAGCAGTTGGATAGACGATGTTGCCAGGGGTGGAAAGAGTTGAGACAACGATGGCTCTGGATCATCATCACGGACAAGAGACACAAAGTCTCTTGAGAGAGGAGTCGGAGGAAGAGACAATGAAGTTGGCGGAGCAAACAGCGCGTCAATCTCATCTTCACCTAACCCTTCGAGTTCACCTTCTGCCAAAAAGGCCATGACTGATAGTGGATAGAATGAGCAGTGAAAGACAGTAAACAAAGCACAAGGTCAGTCGCAAATTTCTTTCCATCTTCATGCTAAGCTGAAGGATGAAACAGTGACCTGTAAGGGGAGAATGATGGCACGAAGAAATTTTCTCCATCAAGAGACACGTGCTCTTTCTACCAAGGTCGGCCTTTCGGGTGAATGTCACGCTCGACATGAACAGCTAACTGGCATGATAGCCCACTGCCAACATGGCGTGACTGGATGCATCAGCCATTATACGGCGTTCACCATGCTGAAACGGTTGACTTGAAGGAGGTCATGATCGCCGGAGTGCGTTCTTGGCAACAAGGAATCCAGGCTCGTTCATTGCATGGCATGACACCCAAGGTACGCTTGTGATGTGACAGCCATAATGGGGTACAGAGAGGGTACAGCATCAAAGCTGAAATAGCGCAAGGTCAAAGCGAGACTTAAATTGCTCAAGACAAGGTGTCAACACTAAAAGGTCACTTGCACAAACGACTGCTCGACTCACACTCAGTACATCCAACAGAGCCTCACCAGCAGCCTGCACTTGCACCACTTCCACTCGTTCCACTTTATCAAGACAATATGAGCGACAGCCCTCAGCGAGCACATCCCTTGGCATTCCTGGACAATGTCGCCAAAGTGACAGATCGGTCACTGTACCATGACGTTCACCCTGCTGAAGGCTTGGTCATGAAGCCAATGAAGACCGTCAAAGGAGACTCAAAAACTGCATTTTATGTCCTCGGTGAGCATTGGCAAAGTTGCTTAAGCTGACAAGATAGACGCAGATCCCACCCTATGGACTCCAACCTGGAACGACAACGCCACATTACAAAAGGCAGATTTGGTCTTTGAGCCTACTTTGATGATCATGATCTGTAAAACGTGCAAGGTCATGGTCCCCAACGTCAGTGGCCACCTCAAAAGCCAGCACCCGAAGGAATGGCGGCCAATCAAACTCAAGGAGTTTATCGACAGGGTCGACACATTCTACTCGCCCTCACCAACTGTCTACTTTCCGCACTTTGATCCCTCGACAACTTCGACCCTCTCCCCATATCACCATCTGCCTGTGAAGAAAGGCATACAGTGTCAAGGGTGTGGCCATGTTGCCTCGGCCGAATCAATGCGCAGTCACCAGTCATGCGGCAAGGCCAACAAAGTCGACGCACACTTCCAATCAGGTGAGACCGAGGCCATGTACGGCAGGTACAGTATCCCTGTGGCAGACCCAGCCAAGGCAGCCGAAATCCCATATGGCTCCAAACATCATCTCCTCGAAATCGCCAAGTCATACCTACCTTCTGCTCCGGTCTTTGACACCAATGCTCCCGACCACAGTCTCAGCATGCTCCTGAGGAAATACAGGTGGCACAAGATTACAGAAGATTGGACAGAGGAGATGATGACCATGTCATGTGCCGACCAGCTCGAGACCGATGATCCATCTTGGGCTCGCATCAGGGATCTACTATTGTGGTACCTGCATGAGATGAACAAGAGGCTGCCAGGAGAGTCCGGCCTGGCAGCCAAGATTATGGAGGCCGGTAATGACTCTGAACACAAGGACAGGTGAGCATCAACATAAGCGACATGACTGATTGTGTATAGACGTTTGAATCCAGTCGACACCAAAAACACCCTCCCGAGATATGCCGCCGTCCTGGAATCAGTTGTCAAATACTGTTTACGTTGGTTCACAAAACCAGATCTCGACCCAATGACAACCATGGATGGTGATCTTCATCATGCCACTGACCTCCTTCACCAACTACTTCAATCATCCGATTCCAGTCGCTTCGATCTCTTCTTTCCCTCTCTGCTTCGTTGCTTCCTGAGTGCTGGTACTCCCCAAGCTTTGGCCGAGGACGGTGAAACCTTGCCAGTCCGACGATGGTTCATGCTTCACTGTTACAAAGGCGACGGCATGTGGCTCAAGGCAAAGGAAGCCACATCACCTCTCGCCGGTTTTCAATGGACTGTACGGGTCACCTTCCTTCGCTACCTTCAGCATGTGCAGAGGACAGGGACTGACAAAAATCTCATCAATATGTGAGTAACTTGCTTTCATAGATGAAACCTACTGACGACGCAGCACCATCAATGAGTGGATCAACACAATCAAGGTCGGTGAAGCTACTCCAATGGGCCACATGTATAATTTCAAGCACTTTCTCAACTTTTGTGCAACAACCGAGACAAAGTTGCCAACCTGTGTATGGCGAGATGAGCTTGGCTCGAAAACTCACGACGCCATGTCGATCAATGGTCAACACACCTCCATCACTCTCATACGCAGTGGTCTTCAGCAGATGATCCAATACTGCAATGAGCTTGTTGATCGCCTCTCCATGGGCCATATCCCTGCCAACAACATTGACCTCTCCCTGCTCTACGATGTCATTCCCAACGAGACACCTGGCTATTCTCTGTTCTCAGAACCAAGAAACTCCAAGATCCTTGGCAATGAACATCTGCTGTGGAACGCAACGGTCACTGGGGAAGCATACTTCAAGTGTGCCGATGGTCAGGTGGTGAGAATGGTCGATGGGATATTGACAGATGATGAGCTCAAGTGGGATTGGAAAGCGGTGGAAGAATGGAGGCAGCTGTACACTATCCTCTCCAAAAACCTAGCTGCCCTCATTCACTGGGTCTACGGCTCACCAGCTCGAGGAGAAGAAATCATCAACACCCTTATCACAAACCTACCCAATGCCCCCCGCTCCATTCATGTGATCTTCCAACGCCTTGTAATCATGCTACGCTATGATAAAACATCAACATCTACAGGAGTCAACCATCTCACTGTCCGATCACTGCCACATTCTGTCAGCCTTCTCCTCTTCCGCTACCTGGCCTATCTCCGCCCTCTCGAGACTTGCCTTCTCAGTGCCCTGAAACGCCAGCCCGAGGAGATTTCATCCTCTGCATCCTACCTTTTCGTGACCAATGGCAAACGATGGAACTCCACAAAGTTCTCCGCCAATCTCAAAGAAATGTCTCTCGACTACTTTGGTACTGCATTCGGCCTCGAGGACTGGCGTCAACTTGCTGCGTTTGTACAGGACTTCTTTGGCGCAGAGTCTCTCCTCAAGAACGCACTCACCGATCCTGCTGTGAGGACATTTGTACACAGCCTCAAGACACATGGTGGTCACTATGCAGTGGATGAGGATAGACCGACAGGACTTTCATCTCAGGAGATGGCCGCACAGGCCTCGGCATCACTACTATGGCACACTGCTCTCGGCCTCGACTCTATCCACTTGGAGGCGTTAGACGGATCAACCCTTCCCGCGTTGTCATCCAGCAGCAATGTGCAGGTCGGTGCACCACCATCACCACCTGCGACATCATCACCAAGAATCCTTTCACCAGCAGCAGTCTCAATAGGCCACATCAATGACCTTGTCGTCTCCTCAAGATGGAGCAGGCATATCACCAAACTTGGATTTCCAATATTCAAGTCAACAACCCAAGCCAAGGCAGTACAACTCATCTCGGAGTCTGTCTACGATGGCTTCATCAACATGCGTACCGGTGGAGGAAAATCTCTTTTGATGAGTCTGCCAATGGTTGAGATGACTGCTGGCTCAGTCATGGTCATCGCCCTCACCAACCGAGCCTTACGTTCCACACTGCCAGCAAGGTTGCGTATCGACTTTAAAGACCTTGGGACAGATCATAAAGTCTGGGTCTGGTCCGACAAGGAAAGACCAGAAATTGGCTCAGTTGATGGCGGGGTGGTAGTGGTCATGGTGGAGCAATTGGTCTCGGAAGGTTTCAAGCGATGGGCCACCCATATGAGTGACATCCATCGACTGGTGAGTCATTCAAACTGGACGGCACTGACATGTAGCGGTGCTTTATCATTGATGAAGCTCATGAGATCCTCACTGCCAAGTCATACCGCCCTGTCATGAATTCCATCTCTTCGGTCAGACGACATGCCATCCCCTTCTACCTGCTTTCGGCCACCATCACACCTCGGATGATCAACCAACTATGTGACAAGACCATCATCTCGAATCCTGTGATCCTGCGTGAATCAACTGCTCGACCAGAGATCAGTCTTGCAGTGGCACCCGTCCGATCTAAAACCATCTCGGAAGCTGCCACCATGGCCGCCAACACCATCCAAAACTGGCTCAACTCTGATCTCTTTGGATCCGATGGGAAGATCATCGTATACTGCCGGACTGTTGCCGATATCAACGAGACACAAGCCAGGTTGAAGAACCCTCTGGCACAGCTGGCCAGCAAGACCGCACCAGCCTTGGTATACACTGGTCAACTGGACAGTGATGATCAGCAGTCCGTTCTTCAAGCTTTCACCTCCATTACCGACACACCATGCCGTGTAATCATCGCCACCTCTGCACTTGGTCTTGGAGTTGACTTCCCACTGGTAATGGGGGTCATATATGTCGGGAGCCCAGATCACATAATTGCTCTCGACCAAGGAATGGGACGGTCGGGACGTGGCACCAGGAAAGGTGTCACACTCATCTTTCCCATTCAACGGGACATGCAGGAGGTTGAGCAGGAGGTTGAGGCCGACAACATGTTTGGTCACAAGGAGATGAGGCAGATGGTGTCGGGGGATAACAGGTGTCGAAGACAGATTTGCACATCCGTTCTTGATGAGGCGGCTGTCAGCTGCATAGCCATCGGTGCTGGAGACATGATGTGTGATGTCTGCTGGACAGAGGCTTGGGGCGGGAGGTCAAGGCCATTCTGGATGCCAGATGGCTCTGCCAAGTGGGGATCGGCCCAGTTCACCAACAGGATAGAGGAGGAAGGGGGATGTCCAGCAAGGATGATCAAGGCCAGATTCCAGTCGAGTGAGTCTATGTCTCTGTCTCTGCTCTCTGGAAGATTTGGATTTCCAATATTCAAGTCAACAACCCAAGCCAAGGCAGTACAACTCATCTCGGAGTCTGTCTACGATGGCTTCATCAACATGCGTACCGGTGGAGGAAAATCTCTTTTGATGAGTCTGCCAATGGTTGAGATGACTGCTGGCTCAGTCATGGTCATCGCCCTCACCAACCGAGCCTTACGTTCCACACTGCCAGCAAGGTTGCGTATCGACTTTAAAGACCTTGGGACAGATCATAAAGTCTGGGTCTGGTCCGACAAGGAAAGACCAGAAATTGGCTCAGTTGATGGCGGGGTGGTAGTGGTCATGGTGGAGCAATTGGTCTCGGAAGGTTTCAAGCGATGGGCCACCCATATGAGTGACATCCATCGACTGGTGAGTCATTCAAACTGGACGGCACTGACATGTAGCGGTGCTTTATCATTGATGAAGCTCATGAGATCCTCACTGCCAAGTCATACCGCCCTGTCATGAATTCCATCTCTTCGGTCAGACGACATGCCATCCCCTTCTACCTGCTTTCGGCCACCATCACACCTCGGATGATCAACCAACTATGTGACAAGACCATCATCTCGAATCCTGTGATCCTGCGTGAATCAACTGCTCGACCAGAGATCAGTCTTGCAGTGGCACCCGTCCGATCTAAAACCATCTCGGAAGCTGCCACCATGGCCGCCAACACCATCCAAAACTGGCTCAACTCTGATCTCTTTGGATCCGATGGGAAGATCATCGTATACTGCCGGACTGTTGCCGATATCAACGAGACACAAGCCAGGTTGAAGAACCCTCTGGCACAGCTGGCCAGCAAGACCGCACCAGCCTTGGTATACACTGGTCAACTGGACAGTGATGATCAGCAGTCCGTTCTTCAAGCTTTCACCTCCATTACCGACACACCATGCCGTGTAATCATCGCCACCTCTGCACTTGGTCTTGGAGTTGACTTCCCACTGGTAATGGGGGTCATATATGTCGGGAGCCCAGATCACATAATTGCTCTCGACCAAGGAATGGGACGGTCGGGACGTGGCACCAGGAAAGGTGTCACACTCATCTTTCCCATTCAACGGGACATGCAGGAGGTTGAGCAGGAGGTTGAGGCCGACAACATGTTTGGTCACAAGGAGATGAGGCAGATGGTGTCGGGGGATAACAGGTGTCGAAGACAGATTTGCACATCCGTTCTTGATGAGGCGGCTGTCAGCTGCATAGCCATCGGTGCTGGAGACATGATGTGTGATGTCTGCTGGACAGAGGCTTGGGGCGGGAGGTCAAGGCCATTCTGGATGCCAGATGGCTCTGCCAAGTGGGGATCGGCCCAGTTCACCAACAGGATAGAGGAGGAAGGGGGATGTCCAGCAAGGATGATCAAGGCCAGATTCCAGTCGAGTGAGTCTATGTCTCTGTCTCTGCTCTCTGGAAGATTGACAAGCTGACAAGAGAAGAACCAATCCAGACCAAACGTCCCATCCATGAAGATGTTTCTGTTGCCCCAAAGCGATTCAAGCCAGACACCAATCTACTGCCATCACCACCCATCACGCCAATCCCAGCACAACATCTCTCAAGAGTCGTCCCATCTCGATTGCCTGCTATCCCGTCACCTCTCACCAACATCCTCTCCACATCAAATGCCATTGCATCGTCATCTTTGGCAACCGGATGGATGTCGAGAAACACGGAGAGTGATGCCAGGGTGGTACTTTCAGGAGACCAGGCCAGGGCGACTGTCACACGCCGTCTGTCAACACACATGGCCGGTCACAACGAGGCTTGGTGTCCAATGTGCTGGGTCATATTGGGGCGTGATGAATGTCATATGACTGATAAGTGTATGACCGGTGGACTAGATGGGGCAGATTGGCGTCAGTCATGCGAGACCGCTTGTAGGACATGGAAGGGCAAAGTCAAATTTGCTGGACCAAACCAAGGAGGCAGTGCAGGACACTGCTACAGGTGCTGGATGCCTCAAGATGTTTGCGGCAACAAGATGAACCCAGGCAAGCCCCAAAAAGACTGTTGCCATGGCAGTGTTGGTTTCCGACTCATTCACACCGCTTGGTTCAACACCGCCTCCCAGTTGCACACGGCATTGCATGATGAGTTCAAGACAGAGGAGGCGCTGATTACATGGCTTGGTGGATGGGACTCGTTCAAAGTGGCCAACCCATGGCGGTTGATACTCTGGCTGCTACAAGGTAATCCAAACAACAGGGACATCCTGCAGCGGAGTGGTCAGGTCATATCATAGAGCGACACATGTAGTACTTGGTTTTATGCATTTCTGAGGATATGTGCTTCAAGCTGGCAGTCTCAGCTTCCCAACCGTACCACATTCACATGCATAGCTTGAAATTTTCACCACGTTGCAGACCCAGGTAGCCATATGGGCCATATGGGTCAAATGATGGAGCGGCACATGCCTCACCTTGTTTTATGCATCATGAAGCATATCATCTTCAAGCTCCCAATCCCAGCTTTCCAACCATGTCATTCTCACATGCATAGCTTGAAATTTTTACGACATTGCAGAGCCATAAAGCTTAAGACTTTTTGGCTCTGCAACGTCGCCACGACGTTGCAGAGGGACGGAATCAAATTTGAGACGTGCCTCGGCCAAAATCTCCTTTTCTAGTAGTTTTTGACGAAAAAGCCATGTGGTTTTGGTCCCGGTGCCTGCAATCTCGACGACGTTGCAAGCGGCAGATAGATAGGGATTATGGGCATATCTCTTTGGGGATCCTCTACTTCACCTTTATATAGACGGGACATAAACTAAAACACTTGGGGCAGAGTAAATCCCCATCAACCCTCACCATCCGAGTAAAGCTGGCAATATCCAACACTTCTGGTGAGCACTGCAGAGAGATCCTTACATGCCATATGGGCAAATGCAAGGTCTCAAATGTTGCGCTGTCTGCGGGAACATCCTTGCTCAAGAGGAAGGCGACAGTCGTCAGTGACATAGCGACGCCAAGTACATCTATGCATCATGTCAATCTTTGGGCGTTGTTACGAACTGTCCTTGGTTGACCTTAGACTGACTAAAGACAGATGGATGGTAATGGTTACTAAGAATGTTGTAATTGTGATTTGGTTGACAATGAAGGTGTAATGAAATGCTTGGAAGGATCCGTCAAGCAGGATGAAGAAAAGCACCATCGGTGCTGGTGAGGTCAAGTGAAGTAACTATTGATAATTTGATCCTTGGGGAAAAGGACATCTACAAGTTGGGTCTTTATACCTTGTCAGTAAGGTGTTATATTCTCTCAGAGCTACTCTGAGAGACGCTCTGAGAGACGCTCTGAGAGATGCTCTGAGAGACGCTCTGAGAACCTAACCCTAATTACGTAATCATTCAATCTATAATATGGCAAGTCCTAACAGGCGTTAAGGACAGCAACGACGGTGGCATCGGAAACGGGCCAACCATCCGAGGTCGATTATGAAGTCCAGAGTGATTTGGCCGTCAAGGCTCCAATAGCCATTGCTGCTGATGGCAGGTTAGGGTGCTCAGAGTCCCAGTGCAGCTTCCAAACAGCCACCTTCAACAGACCAGCAGCCCAGAAACAGAGAGGCAGGGATTGCATATGTGCACGCATCTGGACTCTCAAATTGCAGAATGTGGATGACCACAGTTGCTAGACACAACAGGCCAACCCTTGCTCATCTAAATGCCACACGCAGGTGGCGTTTTGACAGTGACCGACAAAGCGTACCCCTTAGCCGAGCTGATACACCCCAATGCCGAGCTCAAAATACCCCCATAGCGAGATTCAAATACCCCCTGGCCGAAAGTTGACGTATCGCCAGCAATTCATACCTCTCGCCGTCTGCATAGGTCGTCGGTGAATGCAAAAGGCACTTCGAGACAGAATCATAGGGGTGTGCGTGCTCACTTATTCCCCGGTCCTGTGGGTCTGTCGCATCTTTCCCCTTGACGTCGCTAGCTAGGCCGTCACTCCTTTCACTATCCACCATTTTTCTGCTTGTTGCTGTGCGCTTGTGGTTATGCCAAGTCAGACTTGGTTTTAGATTGATTTGGTTGCTTGTGCCGGATCAAATACGATGCGATAACGACTGGTCCAAAGCGGTGTCGGTCGATAACATCTGGCCCTCAACGTAGCGATCTGGCCCTGTCAAGCGACATCCACCCGACAGCAGATGGCTAGTACATCGCGCATTTGCGATACACCGACTGACAGAGAGGCTGCGAGGTTATACAAATGATCTACAAGCCGTCGCCATGACCTGCGTGCAAGGCAATGGAGTATGCCGAGGGGTGGTCCAGTCTCATGCCTTACAATTGCCCTTGGTGAAAGCTACGCATCTCTCCTACCCGGTCAAGGATTCGAGTATTCCAGCACAATCCTTGTCTTGCTGGCGCATTGGATGGATGAGATCTTCGAGAGTCCATCGGTGCAATCTCTATTGGTTAGGTCGCGCTACTAGCAATCGAATGTCCAGAATTTTCACCCACCAAGCCTATGTCACTGTACATAACCCTATAGTACATATGCCACTGTCTTGATGTTGATCCTATATGCGCGCCAAATGTCTACATATTATTCCTTCTGCGTCTCCACCGGTGGACCATGTCCCCGTCATACCCAGAGCGATCCCTTGTGAGGTCCATGAACATTCCACGCGAGGTCATGATTGTCATGATACGCTTTGCGTAGTATGACCCACGATACTAGTAGTAGAAGGTACGGCGCACGGACGAGAAAAGGACACTAGAACGGATCTGGAAGCTTGCCTGATAAGGAAGTTACCAGATATGGCAAGTACCCCGTTCTAGAAGATTCCAAGCATCGGAGTTAAGCATACGTTGGCCGGAAGACTGCTACGGTATATAGTACCTCGAAGTACGGATAAGGAGTCTTCCCCAACGAATGTATCGCGCATAGTCATTCCCAGCACGTTAGACTGACGATACTTATTGCTCCCGTGACAATGATACTGTCAGGAACCGATGTCAGGAACCTCTAAACCCAACGCTGTTAGTTAATCTTAACTTCAGGGAGTACAAGATATATAAAGGCTGCATTTAGACTACGAGTTCCCCAGAGAATTTATCTCTTGTCGCCCTAGTTACTATCTAAGTCCCCACAGTCCAGGTCTTGTCCAGAGGCGTCTAGTCACCAAGTCGCCGTCCTGACAAATATACCTCTGTAGCGCAAAGCCGTAAACCATTCTATTTCGGCTCGCACTGATGACATACATCAACATGTGTGTTTGTATGCCTTCCGCCCGTCGCAATAGGACGCATACCAAGTGACGATGTAAGCGAGTGCTAAATTTTGACGATACTCACTGATATGTGGTATATAACGTCAAAGGGGGACGTCTGTGCGCAGAGCCCCGACTCCTGCAGAGAAAGGTGACTAGAGGATCGCCTGAGGTTGTGTGAGGGTGCGGCAAGCAGCGACAGGAAAAGCTTACAGGGCAGAGGACCTGGCTCTGAAGCTCTTGCGTATAGAGAAGACTGTGATGATATGTGGGCGGTTTGCGGATGTCGCTAATCGCTAATCGTGACATTTGATTCTTCCCGAAGGAGAGGGAGGATACACTAGTTTCTGCCTCTATGTTTTCCGAGCATAGTACAGTACATGCATTACCCTCGAAGGTATTTGCGATCGAATCATAGCTGAAAGAGGAGATATCCCATCTTGTGCTGTATGCACCACCACTCACAGTGGGCTCAGCATGTGAGTGGCATTGATGCTACTATCGGGGGTGGCTATAGTGAGGGTTTCCGCTTTGCGGTAGAGGCGGGATATGGAACAATGAATCAGTATTGGGTCCAGAGTCGCATGGGAGGAAGTGTGGCAGGGAGCGGGGGCCAAAGATGACGGTCAAGGTTGTGTGCGCCGCAGTTCACCCAGCATCGTTTCGATTCGCACAATGACGATGTCCCGTTTGCATGGTGAGACTCGTTTCATAACCTATAGCACACATAGTTCTCGGGCATCTCTAACATCTCCCTCCTGGTACCCTCATAGCGCATTACACTCCTTCCCCCTTATGCTTCGATTCCAGCAGTATATCGTGAATATTCATTGACGCTAGTTCAAAACCAGTATCAAGTTGCAGGATGATCGTTCATTGGACGACGGTTAGAGTGGCGACTGTCCAACCATTCTATACGAGATCAGCAGTATTTCATGAACGCTGAAGAGTCAACCAACCTTGGAGGACCTGTTCGATGTCCAGCGGATGCTTCCACTTCTTCTGTTCTTGACTTCCTTGTACAGCCGCGGCACTCCTGAAAGACTCCATTGCAGCATCCAACACAGCTTGAGACAATGCTTCGGGGGTCCGATAGTATCCAAAGTTCTCCACAAGATGGCTCAAGGCGCCTTGGATCCCTTCTTTTCTCATGTTGCCAGTGTGCTTCCGAATGGTCCTTGTAATGGATGCTTTCGAAGATTTCATTACGTGTTGTGCAAGCTTCTCAAGACTTTCTCTCAAAATGATACTGATATCCCGAGCAGGATCGTATGCCGAGTCGCAGATCGCCATCAAATCGCAGAATACTCGATAGTGGAACAACGCCCGAACGCTGGTCCCACCTTTGTCGCTTTCCTTGATGCAGTCGAAGGCTTCAATTGCTCTTTTCAAACCTTCGGGCGTTGGGAACGAAAGCATAGCTTTCACGACCGTTCTGCAGAGATTGCCAACTACCTCTGATGTGTTGGTCACACCCACCAGAGCTGGAGGTCGTACATAACGAAGGAAGTCGAGGACCAAGTCCTCATACTCTTCGAGTCGGGCTGATCCGGACCGAAGCTGATCGCTTTGCGTAGAGATAGTTGCCTCCTGCTTGATGATAATGTTCTCCTGGGTGCCGACTGCTGTTTTCAGCGTTGCGATGTCGTCCGCTTGGACGGTGATTGTGTCGGCCTGCGAAGAAATAACGTTCGCTTGGGTGGCAATGGTGTAGGCGACCTTGTTTACTTCGTCCGCAAGCTGCTCCTCAAGCTCCTCTATGTAAGACTCCTGAGCCTCATCGTCCATCTGTCTCATGGAGAACTCTCCCGTCACATACTGCTCGGGGTCAACGTCTTCAGTGGGGCTGGGGGAGGCCAAAGCAGCAATCCCTCGGCGAAGAGCGTCCATCACGTCGAGTTGAGAGTTCACACGAAGGATGCAATTTCCGGTGTTCTGAGGGGTGATGACCATGTCTGACGAGTCCCCCTGATTTTCGTCCGATAGGTCCGTCGCCTCATTGATTTTCGAGCTCGAAGACGAAGATAACGATGCCTCGGTCTGATGAGCAGCTATGTTAGCGTCTTTCTCTTAGCGCATTCTTTGTACCGCGCACCTTCTGTTCGATTTGGGCTTTCATGGCTGAACGTCGACGCCTTTCACTGTATACGAAGACTACGAACACGTATAAAAGAAACACGAGGTGAGATAGAAAGGAAAGGGGAGCTTTCAAAAGGTATTGGGAGAAATGGGGAAAAGGTTAAAATTCTAAGACCTGTCTGAAACTCGCAGAGACTTTTCAAAGCTCGTAGAATCTCGTTGAACCTCGCAGCCACGCAAACAATCTACTTTTCACAACACACGCCGATATACTCAATCATACTCAAGACACAAGACATAGACTAGACACAGTCTCTACATGGTAGTTCCAAAAGACAACCGCGTGCACACGACAATGCCATACCACAGCAAGCTTATCCTCAGCGACACCAGCCGACCGTGGTTTACCCCTGACCGCATCCCACTTTCCACTCGACCGGTCAACAATACTTTCACAATGACCACGAGCCGACAGGAACTATCCGACGACACTACCGTGGGAGAAAATGAGGATGAGGTTAACGTGGACGCCATATTGGAGCAAACATGGAACAGCGATATTCGCGGGGTCTCAGCCCCAGAAGACGACGGTGACGACTATGAGGTGGTCCGTCGGACCGTTCCGTATCATTCCGCCAATAAGGACTGTCTCGGGTTTGACGAGCCTCTTTATACCGTCGACACAACACCACTTGTGGAGCTTGACCTTGATCTAGGCTTGCCTACCCATTCCTCTTTGCCAGACAACTCATCCTCTTCCGACTTCCAGCACCATCGCCAGTGGCCTTCCCAAGTCAATCCAATAGCACTCGCAATGCTCCCACAGCCTGATACTTCACTGACATTGCGCAAGCCCATCGAGACCAGCCTCGGAGACCACCACAAGACGGCGCCTACTGAAAGGCATCAGGGAAAGGGGTCGAAGGCAGTCACCATGACTTCGTCCGAGAGGAACCAGAGGCTCCTCGCCATTGTACGTCCAGTCACCCTGACTTAAACTTCATAGACATGCACAGCGCTAACCAATTCATCTCTCAGTATAAGCGCTGGATCCGGTCTGCCCGTCGACTTTCGACGCTGTATCTTTCCGGCAATGTTGCAGCATGGGATCTCCACACCGTCAAGGTCTGGGATGAGACCGTCAACGCCGTTCATCGACTACGAGGTGAGACCGTTCACTGGGCTTCATATACCTGTGGAGCATACGGCAGCAAACGACTACTGACTTGAATTGTGAAGAGCATAGACGTTCGGGCGACTTGCGCTCTTTTCATAATCGCAATTCTCAGGCATTCCGATTGGACTGCTGTTTAGGCTGGTATCGGGTGTATGAAGGTCTATTCGTCCAGGGTCGATCAGAACTGCCCGAGACCCGCCAAGCGATGATGGGTCTGGGGGAATTGATTCAGTGTGTGGACCAGGCCAAGGATCTAGGAGTACAATGGGATGTAGATAGCTGGAGAGGGAAGAATGGATGCTTGGATGTGCGACAGAGGTACAGACGCGAGTAGAGTAGTTTGCAGTGCTACGACGAGGTTGCGGAGGCTGCGGAGGTTGCGGAGGGATAGATACGAGGTGACCTGGAGGACAAGTGATAGTGTGAACTAGGTGTGCCCGACTGTAAATACCCTCCCATTCCGTCCTCTCGGTCATGATGTATTTCACCTTGCAGAGCAATAATGTTCCCAGCCCGGCAGAGTATCGATTTGCACACGTGGCTATTGTCGCACGTGGCAATCTAGACAAAAGCTCTCGACTCTTTTCATCTCAGAATGACTTTCATTTCCTCTGTTTCCACCTCTCTTGCATCATCTCAGTCCAATCATTCACCTAAACCTGCCTTGATCAAGCTCACATGACCAACAGCATGGACCTCGATGTGTCGGACCGCGTTTCGCCTCAACCCACCACCCCGTCGTGCCCCCAAACTGTCATATTTATAGATCGTTCTGCTCTTTCCGCATCATCCTCGACAAGTACCACGTCCGTCCGCGATATACAAGAGCTCTTCGCACTCGAGCGAGCCGCCAAAATCTTATCCCATCTGCCTGTGCCTCTCCGATCACAGATTCTTCTCGCCGATCCAACTACTCCGCCGGCGGAACTGGACACCGCATGGTATGCTCTGCAGCCGAGCTTCAGGTCTCGAGCAGGGGCGGCGAGACTCGAAATAAAGCGAGATAAGTACAATGGTCAGGACCAGAAGCAGCAGCAGCGAAGTCTGAAGGTCCTGTCCCTTGTCATGGCTCGATGGAAGGAGGCTCTCGATGAAGGTGGGTTGTCAGAGAGGCCGTCTTAACGCTCACGACTAAGACCAGCCATTTGCGAAGAGTGTCTTTGGATTGCACCCCTATACTGATGTTGAGGGGCCAAAGGAGAATGCCTGGATGGATCGGCATCGAGCCAACCTGGAACAATTGCTACGTGGTGGATGTTCCTTCGATCCGGCAGTCAAATCGGGGATGTTGACTATTGCTTGCATCCCTCGACGGATGGAGCTCTTCCTCGATGCGATGAGCGTTCTCTCTTCTTCCGAACGTCAGATTTTACCTCCTTTCTTGCCAGATTCATCGGCCCCGACGACCGCCAATCTTGCTTCTTCGCCGAAGATACTGCTCGGATGCGTAGCCACGGCCCAGGTCGAGTCCGACGCTGAGATGTACAGGTGGTCGCCGTTCAAGATAGACCTAGAGGCGAAAATGGTTTACGTCTATGACGTAGCGGTAGGCTCGGAGGTGACGACGGAAATGGAAGGAGAGGAAGGCGGCGAGGAGAGGCTGAGTCAAGTTAAATCTGTACGTATTCTTCCGACCGTCTGACCTCGTCTCCGGCATGGAATGCCAAATCTGCCCCGGATCACTCGGGCGATGCTCGGAGGAGTCTGAAGTGAGTGAGATGAGCTCATGGGACCGACGAATGCCAACTTCTTCTATCCGGGTCTGTACATCACATCATTCTCAATCTCCCTCTCTTATGCTCCTTCTATGCCCTTACCTTTGACAACTTCTAGTCTTGCAAGCTGAGGAAGATAACTTACCTCCACACACAGATCATTGACCCCTTTCTTCGTACCATTCCAAGCTTGGACTCGGGCATGGTCGAACACCCCACCATGACATGGCGGAGTCGGAGATGGAGGTGGTACGAGATCCCAGCATATCTCCATGAATCAGATGTGAGTCTCCGCTTAACTTCCTGCTTGCCACTGTACATTTCAACCTTCTCCGGATATTCAGTCTGCCACATCCAGCCTGTCGAGGTGTACATGAGCTAAACGGATAATGATCTTGGTTCACACGTAGATGACCCATTCCCAATCCCTCCCTCGAATTAATCTCACCCCTCACGTCATAAGGGATACAACAGGGATTCTCTCCCTTGATTTCATCGAGTCGTATCTGCTCTGCTCCACGACTCCAGTAGACCTGGTCCATGTTACACCCGAACAAGTGCAAATGTGCATGTACGTTCAATTAGACAGGCTACAGGGCATGTGGAAGGCTGGCAGGAGTGTTTGGGAGGGCTTGAGACTGGGTAGGGGCTGCATCTGAGGGCTTGGAGAGGGAGCGTAGAGGCCTGGCCAGGAGCAGCGGGACGTTGCATTTGTTGAAGTGTGAGGGCAAGGTAATTGGATTATAAAAGCCTCGGGAGTACGGCAATGGTACAGGAACGTATCAGACTGTAGAGTATGGATCGGATGTGTTCAACGATGAACTCGAACTACCTACCACTGGCCCTACGTCGTTGGAGTCATCACACGAAAGAGTGAGTGGAACAGCCACTGCGCATATTGCAACGGAGACGCTGACCCCTTATCAACATAGATCAGACACTATCATCTGCCTCTCCTTCCCCAGCGATACACACCAAGCTCGCCACTTGCATGGGCGTTTCCGGGATTCTGCTCCTGCTCCCGAGTCAACTTGACGGTCCATTCTTGTCGCCAAATGGACCGTCAACCTGCTTTTTACTCGAAATCATTCTGAACGTTTTCCATTCTCCTCTCAAACCTACTTT
This sequence comes from Naematelia encephala, assembly GCA_002105065.1. Taxonomy (NCBI): domain Eukaryota; kingdom Fungi; phylum Basidiomycota; class Tremellomycetes; order Tremellales; family Naemateliaceae; genus Naematelia; species Naematelia encephala. The sequence continues at coordinate 18,142 of MCFC01000101.1, forward strand.
CCAAGCACAACAACAATGCTAAACGAGAATCAAGAGTTTCTGGACCCACTCGAGGGGGATGACGATGGTCTCCGTGATGATGTTGACGATGAGGAGGACGAACAACAACACGAAGAAGACGACTCTCAGAATGATGATCACGAAGACGAAGATAGCGATGCCTTTGACCCAACGGTTCGTCTGCTTTTCGCTTCCCCCTAGCCATGCACGTTTAGCCAGACTCGTCACCATGTCTCCCCTTCCCCCACCAGCCCTGAACGCGCAGTCTGACTCTTTCCACGTACATTCACCGAGACAACAAGAAGGAAAACTAACCCTCGGAGGCTGACGGTGCTGTCGAATCCACGCCGAAACCCGCTTCGAGGCGGAAGGTGACATACCGACCATCCGGACCGTCCCGTCTCAAGCCCCCAAATGTTCGTGATAGAGGAGACCTAGAACGTCAAGCTTGGAACGAACGCAAACGCAGGTCGAGGAGCAAGGGCTTAGCGGAAGGTCCTCTGGTAAGCGCCCATCACCATCATCATCGTCGTCGTCGTCGGTCATACCGCACCCATAGATCTGTCTGACGTGTTGACCTTGCGTTGGACAGATCGCCAAGTTCAACGAAGACCTTGGAAAGCTCCTAAACGCCCATCGACAGTGGCATGTTGTCCCACACCCGGACCCGAAAGAGAAACTCGTACTGATGGCGAGGTGGAGGAGACTTGGACACCAGGCTGAGAGGACTGCCAAGGAGCTGCGAGGTGAGTAAGGATAGGTGTACAGCACAGAACTCTATAATCTGTCGAGGGAAGATGGGAAAAGTGTGCTATCTATACCGGCTTTTCCTCAAGTCCTTGCTCACAAAGGGCTTCATATTCTCCTCTCTTGCCGATATCCTAAGCCTTTTACAGTTCGAACCATGTAGCTTCTCCGACTTGCCTATATCGGCAGGTTTCCTCTTGCTTCTTTCTGCCACTTTAGGTTGATCTCTTCTCCTACCCCACCTCTTTGACTCATCGAGAAGCTGGTAGCTCTAGCCCACACATAGTGTACAAGCTGATAGACCGAAACGACTGATGGCAGAATATCGAAACTCTCGATCGCGCTCTCACAAGTTGTCCTCCTTCTTCCTCAACCTCCCCCTTGGGTTTTGTCTTGCTTTCTCGCCGTTGCTCTGTGAGACGGAAGACGACGATGAGAACCGTCAGGAGAGGATTGAGAACCGTCAGGAGAGGATTGACAAGCTGTCCCTCGTTCATGATCTGGCCTTCAAGTACCGGTATGGATGCACCAACAAGCAAAGGGTAGACTGGATGAAGGGCAAAGACCTAGATTGGTTTGATTCGGCGATGGCGACTACGGTTGGGAAACTAGAGGCGGAAGACGAGGAAGATGAATCTGACCGGGATTGGAGAGAGGAATTGGGCGATTGCTTGGAGTACGATTTCTGAGTGTGTCAGATAACTTCATGAGTAGCTAGCCATTGGATGAAAAGGCCGATTTACAGCGTGGACCGTAGGAGATCATCGCACAGAGTATGCGGACGAGCGTGCATGTGCTATTTGCAAAGTTGCTGAAATGCTGTCCATGATATCGCATTTATGGTCACGTGATGAGCGTAATCATTATTTGCAAGCGTTGCTAGTCGGTGACAGGCAATTTTGCAAAAGTGGACCAGTCAAACATTCCCATATCTGAATAGTTGCCAGATTTTTGACAAATGAGGAAACAGTGTTTGCTAATTGCTTGCTAGAGCAAGATATGCGTGGTCCTGCCCTTTTGTCTTTGATTGGTGGACATCAAGCTCAAATGGGGATTTCTTTCTTATATAACATTTGATGCAGGATCAAACTGATGGATGTGACTGGAGCGCATTTGTATGGCATCAGTCACTGGGCTTGTGACAATGATCCCAGCATGTGTGTCAGCACAACTACCACTGCAACTGTAATGTTGGTGTAAGCAGCAAGAGCTATGCCCACCATACAATGCATTTGCATTGCCCTATGGTACAATTGTATCATGACATGAAGCTTGTGCAAATAATAATCCACCATCCCAAATTGAGTCTTCAAGATGCTTCCTGCTCCTTTGGCATATTGACACGAGCTGCACATAACTTGTGTTTCAATGTCATTAGATGAGATCCATGTGCAGTCTGCAGTTGATGCTTCTTGAGGGCAACAAATTATTGCTGAGATTGACTTGCACTCCCGCTTATGTGTCCCAACCAGAGATATCCTGACACAGGCAACAATGGAACAGGCGAAATGAGTCTATGCTGTGATGAGAGTTCATATAATTTTGCACAACAACGTTGACTGTAGCTGTTCAACTCACATTTATTTGTGCTCGTCTTATTCTTGTCTTCTGCTAATTTACAGAATGTATTGGTGTACAAAAGGGGAGGGTTGAGGGCTGCCATGGGGCTCTGACCAAAAGGAGGTTTCTGGATCATTTGCCTAGATTGGGAAGAGAGAAAGACAAAGCAGTGCAGTTTATTCAATCCTTCACCAAGTGTTGATCTAAGAGCTAATCTGAAAGGGCCAATGATAACAGATCACTTCTCGCTTGGTCTTCTTTCTGTTCTGTTTTGTATTTCAAGTTCTGGTAAGCTTGGCAAAGTGCAGGTGCACATACTGACAAAGTAGGTAGACTACAATGTTATTTGTTTGTGATCACTTAACTAGCGACTGTCACCAGTTCTATCCAACGGGCTCACATTTATCTTTGTGCCTTTGCCTCTTCTCTTTTCTTCATCCTTATTGCACATGCATCATTTAAATTGTTACGTCTCTTTGGTCAATCAACTGGAGCCTCAAATCAAAATGTTTATACCTCTGCCACCAATATCAAGCATGTATTTGTGCTGCTGATTGGGTGTAAGAACATTTGCTTCCCAAGCTAGCAAAAATTTCAAAGCTGAAGTGCACATTGCTGGCAAATGGGATGATCTAGAGGTATTGGATGAGAGAACCTGCAGCACCTTATAGTCATGTGTCGAAGTATTTCACAAGGCTGGCTTGGTGCAACATCATTGAGTTCAGCAAAGCTACCTCCCACAGTGAGAGTTGGCTCTGGTCTAGTCCACTCCCGAATAGATTTGCAATGTTGGGATTGTAGCAGCCACACAAATTCACACTACCAGCAAAATGCAAATGCAAGCCGTTCTTTCCCTAAGCACATGAAGTTGAGCGTCGGTTGGTGTTGCTGCGCTGCAATTGACACGGACTTGCTGGATGATTCTTTGCTGCAACATCAAGATTGATATCCTTGCAATGAGTGCAGATGTTATGCAATGGGGAGATTGTCAAAATTGTTTTACATACAGTCTGCCTCTTGCAAATGCACAACTTTGAATAAGTACAGCACCCTCAGAGTGACCAAAAGCACAGTTGTTGTGACCAGTGTCAGTGTTATTGTGATTGATATAACCCACCTTGTGATCAAGGTCACACCCATTGTGACTAGCCTCATTCCTGTGGTAAAATGTTTAGCCATTATGATGAACAAGCTGACCAGATGTAGTAAAGTCTTGCCATTGGTTGTCAGATCATTGAAGCTTCTGACACCAGTGTAATGCATTACACATCTAAAATCTTTTATAACAGCCAAACGCAAAACGTCTGAAACCAGCTGCAACATGCAGTAGAATGAGTGAGTGAGATCTTTGCGAAGGGTTGCCAAGGTGTAGCAGTGTATAGATATGGATGGTCTGAATCTACTAGGTAGAAGCACTGGTGACAATGTGACCATAGGCAAAAGCCCAAAAATATAGATCACCTATTCTCTTGCTAACTATATTTGCAGATTGTTGTATTGGTGGTGAACAAAGGTGCACCTTGTCTTGGCTAAATTGTAACTTTTTTTTCTGTCTTTTTCCCAGCTCTTAGTTGTGCGTGTATCCTGGTGGTATAGTCACTTTTTAGTGTCAATGTGCTGTTGAAGCGTAAAAAGTATGAGCACCAAGAAGAAAAGGGAGAACTCGAAGATGCAGAGAACAAACAATGCTCAGTGTCTAACATAAGAGAGAGAGATGAAAGTGCAATGAGATCAAATGACAATAAGCAGTCTGATGGTAACAAATGACCACAGACCACCAAATGCAGAGATATTCACGATTATACAGATGCAGGTTACTGTCTGCTTGTTGTTTGTAAAGTTGTACTTGCTGCAAAGTGCAAAGTTTACACAGTCATAACTTTTGCAGAATGCAGTTTTTTACTATGCTCAATGTATGATTCCTTTGAGATTACAGTATTGTGTTTTGGTTTTGAATGTGAACATTGATGTGATATAGCAGGTAATGATTGCAACCAAGACAACAAGAAGAAGAACAAAAGAACAAGAGGGAAAATAATGAACATGGGCTGACAGACTAAAAGCTCCTTTATCAGTGTATGGATGTTTTAAATGATAAAATTAACAGAAGAGGGGAAAAGAGAAAAAACTGCATTCAGTCACAACCCCTTGGGGTCTGAGATACAGCAAGGATACAAATCTGCAAAAGGTCTGTGAATGTATAATGACAGTCTTCATTTAGCAATCAGTCTTCAAAGTAGTGGCTGGCATCACTAATCCTGTGACCAATGTCACTCAACTGTTGTGACCAATGTCACAGAGCTTATGACAGCCATCACGTCTGCAACATCAACAGTAAAATCTTTACAGTACAGAATAATACAGCTGATAAAGTAGTTACTTGGCTATAATCATATATTATGGTTATCCGATGGAACAGTGTATGATAGTCAAAGTGATACATGACATCAAATGCTTGTCGATCCACGATGACTACAGGAGGGTTCATATACATCAGTCGATTAGTTCTGTGAATGTAACAACCAAATCCTACAAAGGTAACAAATGCCAGTAACAAGTCTGTGTGTGCTGTCCTGAGATATTAGTGTGTAGTTGATCAAATGAGTGCAGACAGAGATCAACTGGCTGGGTCTTGACCACATCTCTGATTTGTGGGATATACAAACTTTACTTGCTGTACCTCAGCTATAAGCCTTACAGCGTAATATCACTACAATAGGTTTGGGATGCCTGCATATGGTACTGACACATTGGCAAAAAACAACAAATTAATGTCTCCTCAGCAGTATGTAATTGTCACGGTGCCTCTGCCGATCGGCGCGGAAGGGTCCGAAACAGCTCTGCCGGGGATTTCCAAAGGTTATCGATTATAAGCAAACTTCGGTAACCTTGGTATACGATGGGTTTCGATGAGCAACCTGGGGACTTAATCTAGTAGCCAGTTGCCTGCGTCGATCGGGTTTGGTCTTTCGATGTTTCCTAGGACTTCATATACTCGGACTACGGTTACTAAGGTACTAAGATACGACAACAATCAAGAATCGCTGGGGAATCCCTTCTCCAGCGATACCGATATATATATTAAGCATTCCCTCACTTCAGCAACGATTGCCCACCATTAACAATCTTTGCTTTGTCTCAGCCATGTTTTCCGTTACTTGCCTTTGCTCTGTTACCTATTGTCTTCCGCAAAGAGTAACCGTCCCCGTTCTCTTACTTCTTCCGTCGTATCCTCTTCATGCATGTTACCCGTATCGGCTTAGCATGTAGAGATGGCTGGTCGACGTCTCGATGTACCTTCCTCTTACGGTTCCTTGTTTACTGGACGATTACCTCTTGTGGGTCATCATAAGCATCGATGTCCAATCCTTAGCAATCTTTGCTCAGGTTTGTCGGCAGTTGTCCTGATGGCTGATGGTCGATCTTGTTTTCCTCTTTGATCGATGCCCGCTACCTTGGTGAGAGTATCCCTCCTCTTCTTTATACTCCCGTCTTACTTCTCCTCGGTCTAGAACCACCTAGGCCTGTCATGAGACTAGTTCGGGATACCAATCCATCAATAGGGGGATCCTTTGTGGTCCCGGTTGGTTCTAGTCCCTGTCCGGTGTTTGCTCTCATCGACCCTCGTTTGGAATGCAAGCAATGTTTGCTATAGATGTCTAATCGTGGGACATCGTGTCCAATTGATACCGTCGTTTGTTGGTCTTTGCTCATTCATGACAGTCTCCCCCTCCTTTAGCGATGCGTCCCTGCGAGCTGCGAAGCTTGGTGTCCTTTGTACTCGCAGCCATCTTTTAGATCCTTTTGTTGCTGCCGATCTTCTCTTCCTCGGGTGACCACGGAGACGGCTAGCCGGTAGTAAAGGTCGTTGTCAAGGACGAGTTTGATGATATATGCAGCGCATGGGACAGGTTTCTCGTCTTTTCCCCAAGAATTCTTAACTTTTTATCGTTTTACCAACCAGCACCAAAAATTTCTTATCTTTTCTAAACATGTCTGACGTCGCCACTGCCGCTGCTTCCGGGGTTGTCGTTGCACCCGTCGAGGTCGATCCCGCCGTCGCGCCCGCTGCTTCTGATGCACCAGCTGCTGCCGTGCCCGCTGCTCCTCCTGCTCCCGGTACGTTTATATTGTTTCGGGCTCCCAGTACGGTTGGTCGCTGTTAGTCTTACTAACTTAGAAGTCCCTATCCTTTCGTCTCGGTACAACCTTCGTCTTAGTATGTCAACCTTTTCTTGTTATGTGCTATGGTAAGCCATGTTTGCTGATTGATTCCATAGCTTCCCATCGATTCGCCAACTTGCCCCGTTCCACTGCATCTCCCTCGGTACTTTCCAAAATCTTTTCTTCAGCTACTCCGTCCTTGCCCGCATCGTCTCGTGCGTCTTCACCTGTGTCTGTCACTGGTACGACTGCTGGGTTGTTGCCTCCTGTTGAAATTCGACCACCTCCGTTAGATGGACATCGTGTCCGTTCGTCTACCAAGTCGTCGAGTTCGTCTTCCACGTCGTCAGGATCGTCCCCTCCGTATCTTCCTCCGGGTCCTGAGGCCGAGAAGGGTCAAGAGAGTGACGAAGACGAGTCGGATGAAAGTCTTCCGTCCCCTGGTAAGTTGTGATCCCTTGTCCAAACTTTTCCATTCTTTGTTAATCGTTGGCTGACTTAGTTATCATTTGCCTTTCTACGAAACACCTTGCTTTCGATTTCAATCCTCGTGCGAAACCCCACTTGTTCTCCTCGTCCTCCGGTTGGCTCGATGTTGACGCTTCGTTTAATGGTACTCTGATCTTCGACTTTGATTATTTTCTTATGCGTCTTCCTGATACAGTTGACAAGCTCCGTTTCGGTAAAGGCAAGGCTCGAGCTCGTCCTTCTAAGTCTTCGACTCGTCGCCGTCGTTCTGGGTCTCTGCTTAAGACCGTGACGCCCTCTATCGAGAATGCGGCCAAGCGTGTGAGGACCACGAGCTCCCGGTTGCCTCGCAACTACATGAGGTCTCAAGATTACCTTGAGGTGAGTCCATAGTAATCTTTGTCTCCCATCACTTCACTTTTCCTATGCCGTCCGACCTTTTCCTATCATTGCCATGGTTGTCTAATGCTTCGCTTTCTTCTCCCGTGTCAGGCCAAATATGGTTCCGATTCCAACTTCGTGCTTCGTGTGGGCGCCGACCAGTGTGAACGATGTCAAGCAGATGAGATTCCTTGTTTCAAGAAGAAAGGATCCAAAAGTCTCAAGTGTGTGTCGTGTACCACGGGTTTTTGTTCCCTCAATCCACGATCGGCCCATCTGATTCGGTCTCCTGGCTCGACTACGGCTTCCCGAACCAAGTCTCTTGATTACCGTCTGGGTAGTTTGCGGTCGATGTATACGATGTCTCACGATCAAGAGACGAAGAGGTTGGCCGCTCAAATTTACGTAGAGTCAGGAGGTACCGTAGAGGAACTCACGCACGATCCGCTTGCCGGCTTCCTTGGGTCTCAGGGGTCTCAGTAGTTGTATTGTTGTTTCTATGTAATGACTGTACACGTATGCTTTTCTCGACTTGTTTTCGTCCTTCTTTACTGATGGTTTGCGTTGTTTTCTTATGTTAAGCAATCTTTGCTTGTCTTGGCTTGTTCGGGTTTGCCTTATGGAATTCCTTGACGTGCTCGATGCTGCCTTGTACGTTCTCCTCCGGTTCCCAACTGGTTTGTTCATCTGTCCCCTCATACCCCATCCATTCTACTAGATATTCCAGGCTTCCATTCTTTCGGTATCGGGAATCAAGAATCTTCTTAACTTCGTACTCCTCCTCAAAGTCATCTTGTGCAATGATTGGCGGTGGAGGTGCTTGATATTGGCCAGGATAGGTAGACTTAGTATATGGTTGCAAAAGCGAGGCGTGGAATACCTTATGTATCTTAAGGTTGCTTGGGAGATCTAGCTCGTATGCGTGAGTCCCAATCGCTCGAGTGACTTTATAAGGTCCCGCCCTTCGTATGTCAAATTTCTTCGTCGGTCTCTTGGTCTTGATATTTTCTAGGGATAGAAGCACTTCATCCCCCACCTTGTATCTCGGGGTAGGACTTCTCTTCTTATTGTAATACTTTGCGTATCTTTCGTTCGCTTCGGTAATCCTTGTTGAACATTGCTTATGAATGTCAATCAATGACCTTGCAAGCTCCTCTGCACCTGGAACTTCTCCTCTGCTTGTCGGTTCCAATTCTTCACTCCATCTTGGATGGTATCCATAGTTTGCGAAGAACGGGCTGATCCCCGTAGTGCTGTGAGGCGTATTGTTATACACGAACGATGCTTGGGGAAGAAGATTAGCCCAATCGTCTTGTTTGTATGATGTGTAAACTCGGAGATACTGTTCTAGTACCTGATTGACCCTCTCTGTTTGTCCATCTGTTTGAGGATGGTATGCAGTTGATAGTCGCATATTGATTCCCAGCCTTTCCGTCAGGTATCCCCAGAACTTTGATGTAAATTTTGATCCCCGGTCGGAGACTATCGCATTTGGGCAACCATGTTGACTGATTACTTCCTTTAGGATAATGTCGGCAAACTTTGCTGTTGTTAAGCGAGTTGTGGTTGGGATAAATATTCCCCACTTGGTGAGTCTGTCGATAATAACCAGGATTGAGTTATAGCCATTTGAGCTGGGTAATTCTTCAATGAAATCCATACTGATTTCCGACCATGGCCGAGTAGCAACAGGTAGTGGGTTGAGATGGCCATGAGGTTTCTGTCTTGATGGTTTCGACCTTTGGCATACTGCACATCCCCTCACATACTCCTCAATATCTCTCCTTATTCCAAGCCAGGTATACTCTCTGTCGATGAGATCATAAGTCTTGCTGATCCCGGGATGTCCCGCTAAAGGTGCATCATGTCTTGACTTTAGTATTCGTAATCGAAGATTGCCAACGTTTGGCACATAAAGCCTATTGTTAAGCAATAATAGTTGATCATTATTCCAGATTGCCTTCTTATAGATGTGGAATTGTACTTTTGTTGGATTCGGGCCAGAGGTTCTCCCTTGTTGCTCGATTTGAAGCACTTGTGGGTACAGGTCCTCGAGTTGTTGATCTTGATGCAGGGCCGTTTTCAAGTCATTGACTGAAAAGGCTTCGGGTTCGATGGTTGGACCTTGCAAGGCTTGCAACGATAGGTAATTATCACCAATGTTTGCTTTATTGGTCGAGATTTCGCCATAGTTCGGTAATGCTTGTGTAAAGTTGTCCTCGATGTCTATAGTTGTTCCTTTTCCTTGGTGATAATCGGATCTTCTTGACAGTGCATCCGGCATTACTGCTTGCTTTCCTGGTCGATACTGAATTTCATAGGAAAATCCATTCAAGAGTTCCACCCATCTTGCTTGTCGACCATTTAACTGCCTAGCTTTCATCCAATATGTAAGATTGTGATGATCGGTAAGGACGAGGGTGTGTACCAAAAGAAGCATATGTCGACATCTGGAAAAGGCTTCTACTATGGCTAGGAATTCCTTCTCACTAGTAGTATAGTTTAGCTGTGATCCACCAAATCGTCCAGATTCGATAGCTATTGGATGTTCTTGCCCATCTTCGGCATTGATTTGTGATATAATGAAACCCCAGCCAAAGTATGACGCATCGGTCTGAAGTATAGTTTTGGCTTTGGGATCGAAATGTGCTATGATTGGAGCTGTGCTGAGCCTGTCTTTGAGTTGTTGAAAGGCAGTTTCCTGGGCATCCTCCCATATGAAAGGCCGATCCTTCTTGGTGAGTTCGGTAATAGGCGATGCAATCCTTGAAAAGTCTTTGATAAACCGCCTATAGTATCCGACCAGACCAATGAACGATCGGGCTTGCTTTAGGTCGTTTGGCCTTGGGAAATCCTTTACTGACTTGACATACTCTGGGTTGGTCTGTACTCCAGCAGAGGAAACAGCAAATCCCAGGAATGTGATCGACGTCCTCTCAAATTCACATTTTGATGATTTGAGGTACAATGCATGTCTTCGTATGATTTTGAAGACCTTAAGCGTAAGTTGGCGTAGTTCGGCCAACGTTGCCGCATATATGAGAATATCGTCGATGTAAATGATAACTCCCTTGCCTAACAATTCTCTAAAGATGTCGTTGAGGAAGTGTTGAAATACCGATGGGGCGTTCTTTAGACCATCTCGTACGACCCTGGATTCATACATTCCATATTGGGTCCTAAATGCAGTAAGGTGTTCATACCCCTCTAGCATCCGTAGTAGCTGATACGTTCCTACTAGATCGAGTTTGGTATAGAACTTGGCTTTGCCAAGTTCGTTATTGATTTGACTGATAAGCGGTAATGGGTAAACATCGCCAATGGTGTTCGAATTTAGGTGACGATAATCGACGACCATACGATATTGGCCATTCTTCTTTGGGACGAAAAAGGTGGGTGATCCGTATGCCGCATTGCTCGGCCGAATCCTTCCTGACTTAATTTCCCTATCGAGGGTTTCTAACAGCACCTGTCTTTGCCTTTCATTGAGCTGATATAGTGGGGCGACCGCGAGTTTTGCATTTGGTACAAGGTCGATCCTCATGTCGTATTGTCTTGATGGTGGTAAGGTCTCTGTTCCTTCCTTCTTTCTGAATATATCTAGGAATTCATGGTATTCCCTGGGTACTGATTTCTGTAGTTCGAGGGTTTCTTCTTCTCGTTCTTTGTCGGATAATGGCACGATAAACTGAGGTTCTGTTGACTTTGGCTGATGTATGAAATTATCGGTAATCTCATCTTCGACAGTGGCATGTAATAGCGAACTTTGCTGATCCTCAGCAAAGTGCACCGTTTTTCTAGGCTTCGTTGTTACATCGATTCTCCAGCGGAATGGGTTGCCGAGCTCGATGTTATTTGGGAAAGTAGTAACTCGTCTTGGGGAAAGAACCCCATTGAGTTTCACTTCTGTCTGCGATGTGGATGGGACTTCAGTCACTCGACCTTGGGCCTGGACCAACAATGAAAGGGTTCGATCCTTTGGCTTGATGATGGTTTCGAGTTCGCTCATCTTGGAGAAGCCAATGACAATGTCGGCCCCAGATAGCTTAGTTATGTTTAGTTTAGCAATGATTGCTTGAGATTGCAGGTTTAGTGGTAATGTTGTCTCAACATATTCTTGAATAGGTCCGGCCTTTGATGGACTCCCATCAAACATCCGGAGGTTGATAGGTTGTTTATGTGAAATTTTCTTGAGGTCGAGTTTGGCTACCATGTCGAGATCTATGTAGCAGTCAGTGGCTCCTGTATCCCACAACACGATGACTTGGGTATCTTGGATATATATTTTACTTGTAGGTTGGTTTTCTTCTAACGGAATTTCAATTCGAGTTTGTTTTTGTTGTTTTATGTTTTCTGAATATTGGCATCTATTGGGTATCATTGGCGAACATTGGAGAGCTGAAAGCACGTTTGTTTCGGTTCGCCGGTCATTCGCTAAGTCGACGGACCTCTCCCTTCCCCCGAGTTTGGTTCCTCTTTAACTTGAATATTGAAGGGTCTAGGATTTTGAGACCTTTCCTTCGACTCAGGACAATCAATTGCTTGATGTCCTTTTTGTCCACAGTATAGACAGAGTCCTTCAACGCGCCTTCGTTGCTTTTCAGTGTCGGTTAACTTTCCTCGAAATGTTAGTGGCGTTTGGGATCGAGGACTGTTCGGGATAGGTGCCACATTGAATCTTCTGGGCTGGCTGAAATTAAACGGTCTTTGCATATTTTGTCCTGAGATTGTCGGTCCAGGACCAAAATTTGCCCTGTTCGGCAATGTTTGCTTAACTTGGTCTCTATTCCCGCCATCTCTGCCTTCTCTTTTTCTTTCCTGTTCTCGCTCGTAGAGTCGGTTATCGAGGGGAACGATAAACTCGATCAATTGACTAAGGCTGGTCGGCATATGACCCGTTCTCGCTACTTCATCCTTAAGGTAGGGCTTTAGGCCATCGATAGCCTTGTCCACAATCGGATCTTGATCTTGCCAGCCAAGAATGGCTATATATTGTTGAAGTTCAGCAAAGTATGCCGATGCCGACCCAACTTGACGTAACGTTTTCAACCTTCTACGAGCTGTGCCTTTCTCATCCGGATCACCGTAGCTTGTTCGCAGGTGTTGGACGAAGAGGTCGTAAATTTCAAGTTCTCTAGGCCGTGGGACTTTTGAGAGAAGGGGTCGGTAGGCCAATAGAGGGGTTCCTCTTAGAAGTGATATCATATAATTGATCTTGGTGCGTTCATCTCTAAATCGGGATGGTTGTAATTCGAATACTAGCTCACATTCAGCTATGAAGGAGTTTAACTGATCCCGCTGTCCATGAAAGGTTTCGGGGTCTTTAATCTTTGGCTCTTTTGTCGAAACTCGGTTAATCGTTGGCAAAGTTTCGTTACGATTTGGTGAAGGTTGGCGAGCAATAGCTTCGGTAAGCAAATTCATCATGGTGAACATCTGTTGTTGAAAGGTGGCTGGATCGATAGTCGCAACTGGTACCGATCCATGCGACTGGGAACGTGCTTGCGCTGTGGTCCCAAGATCATTCATGTTGGCTAGATCATCATCTCTGATTGGCGAAGTTCCTTCATCTCCAGCAAGGATATCCTCAGATTCTTGTGATAATTCGGGTTCATTACGCGAAAGAACTGCCGGGCGGGATCGAAAGTAGTAAGGATTTTCTCCTGACATGATCTTAAACGTTTGTCTTCTGTCGAGAGCTGATTCGGATTAGGAGCAATTCTTGATACTGTCACGGTGCCTCTGCCGATCGGCGCGGAAGGGTCCGAAACAGCTCTGCCGGGGATTTCCAAAGGTTATCGATTATAAGCAAACTTCGGTAACCTTGGTATACGATGGGTTTCGATGAGCAACCTGGGGACTTAATCTAGTAGCCAGTTGCCTGCGTCGATCGGGTTTGGTCTTTCGATGTTTCCTAGGACTTCATATACTCGGACTACGGTTACTAAGGTACTAAGATACGACAACAATCAAGAATCGCTGGGGAATCCCTTCTCCAGCGATACCGATATATATATTAAGCATTCCCTCACTTCAGCAACGATTGCCCACCATTAACAATCTTTGCTTTGTCTCAGCCATGTTTTCCGTTACTTGCCTTTGCTCTGTTACCTATTGTCTTCCGCAAAGAGTAACCGTCCCCGTTCTCTTACTTCTTCCGTCGTATCCTCTTCATGCATGTTACCCGTATCGGCTTAGCATGTAGAGATGGCTGGTCGACGTCTCGATGTACCTTCCTCTTACGGTTCCTTGTTTACTGGACGATTACCTCTTGTGGGTCATCATAAGCATCGATGTCCAATCCTTAGCAATCTTTGCTCAGGTTTGTCGGCAGTTGTCCTGATGGCTGATGGTCGATCTTGTTTTCCTCTTTGATCGATGCCCGCTACCTTGGTGAGAGTATCCCTCCTCTTCTTTATACTCCCGTCTTACTTCTCCTCGGTCTAGAACCACCTAGGCCTGTCATGAGACTAGTTCGGGATACCAATCCATCAATAGGGGGATCCTTTGTGGTCCCGGTTGGTTCTAGTCCCTGTCCGGTGTTTGCTCTCATCGACCCTCGTTTGGAATGCAAGCAATGTTTGCTATAGATGTCTAATCGTGGGACATCGTGTCCAATTGATACCGTCGTTTGTTGGTCTTTGCTCATTCATGACAGTAATTCTGTCATGATGGCCACCATGACCACCGCGTAACCACCACACAACACGGTGGTCTTGGCCATTGGATCCGGTGTCTCGGAGTATTCAGAGTAAACAGTTGAGTGATAGGTCTACTTGTCTACTTGGTAGATGAGCTATTAGTAGCCAGCCATTTGTATGAGAGTTCCCCAGTGAACTCTTGATTAAGTCATTCTAGTAACATCCTTGTCCACATTCTAGTTTTGCCTTTGGCCCACGTAGTGTTACACTCTCGTGTCCCACTACATCTTAGTCTCTGTTCCTCAAGTCAACTATTCAGTCAACTAACCAGCACATATTCTCTTCCCTTGACTAGCCGCTCACATCTAAGTTACTCGGTTGAGTTGACAGTCTAACAACCGAAGGCAAGGCAGAGCAATGTGACAGGGGGACAACTAGTCAGGACTCATAATTTACCAAGAATGATGGAAAATATTTTTTTTCAGAAAAGAGAGATAGACTGATGGAGCACACACATTGTATGTGTGGCACAGGAATAAGTCAACTACTTGCAATATCCTGTCATAGTGCTCTGGTCTTACAATCCAACTCACAAAGGATGACAATTGGGAGATACTCACCGCACGTAAAAGTCTGAAAGTGGCAGCTTGCTAAGAACCATCTGTATTCCCTTTCTTTTGTATTCAGAGTGGATCTATTTATGCAATGATACAGCTAGGCTGTTACGATCTGTCCTTGGTTGACCTTGGACTGACTAAAGACAGATGGATTGTGATGGTTTACTAAGAACGTTGTACTTATGGATTGGTCGACAGAGAAGTTGTGATAATATGCTTGGAAGGACCCATCAAGCAGCATGAAGTAATGTACCAGCGTAGCTGGTGAGTGAGGTCAAGTGAAGTAACTATTGATAATTTGATCCTTGTGGAAAAGGACATCTACAAGACTGGTGCTTATACCTTGTTAACGGGGTTCAGCTCTCAGGGCAACACTCTGAGAGATGCTCTCAGAAGCGCTCTGAGAAGCGCTCTGAGAACCCTAATTACATACAATACAAATATTCATAACAGAATGACTCAATCGAGAGTTCACTGGGGAACTCTCCTACAAATGGCTGGCTACTAATAGCTCATCTACCGAGTAGATAAGTAGACCTATCACTTACACCAAGACGCCGGATCCAATGGCCGAGGCGGCCGTGTCGTGTGGTGGTCGCGTGGTGGTCATGGTGGCCGTCATGACACTATGGAAGGGTTTTTCAACTGACTAGTCCCACAGATGTAACAAACTAATCCACAAAGGTAGCAAATGTTGGTCACAAGTCTGTGTGTGTAGTCCAAAGATATTGGTGTGTAGTCAGAGATCAAGTGGTTGAGTCTTCACATCTGGCATCTGGTATAGAACCACAATCGTAATCGAGGAATGGGCCTCATGTCATGTTTAAGCCAAGCCAACTCAAAACATCTCTGTAATGGATGCATGTGAAGAAAAGTTCTCTCGGCAGGCTGTCATATTCAGTAGATATGGTCTGATAAGCATACTTCGACCACTTGCCAATGGATGAACAACCTGCGCGTATTTGCCATTTGGAACGATAGATCAGCTCTGCTGTGCCTACTCTTAGGGATTTTGATACGATCACTGTCCGCCATTGTCCTTCTCGGACCGACTGTCAGGCATATGTAGATGAAATCGTTGCATGTCAGTCAAGGAAAATGCAGATCTTATACAAACATTCCAAACTCGTATACTGCTCATGACCTATTGGATCACTCGTACGGTGAGTTCTCCTCCCTTTACATGTTCGATAACCTTTCCATAAGCAACAACATGATCGACCAGACCAGATACAGTCGAGCGTGCCAACCTATCCCAAATCTCCACCGCGTCGTCCACTTCGAGAGCCAGATCGAGATGACTTTGACTGGCGCCTCGGTAGCCAGTTTCGTCTTGAGCTCCACCTCCTTCAAGGGAAGGAAAACATAGCGTGTGACACAACCGCACGGTGAGGAGGCCCGATAGAGAAGGATTCATCTCTGCTTTTGGGATCTGTTCGAGGTATCGCATGGGGAATTGAAAAGTGTCCGCAGATATCGGCGATTGGCGGGATGCGAATGTGGACGTGAGATAGAGCAGGGATGGGAAGCGCGAGATCCGGTACATCTTGGCATTAGCAAGATAAACGCATCCTTCGGTATGATTGGAAAGACTGAACGCACGAGCTCCCGGGTGTTGATATCGAAAGACCGGATGCCCTCTGGTGTGACGCCCGCTATACCAAGGATAGTGTGGGACAGCTTGAAATTTTGATGTCAGCTCGTTGTAAGACTGAATAGAGGTGAGAGACATGGACCAACTCACATTTTCTGCTCTACCGTGTGTCACAGTATTCGTGTACAAGTACACTCTCTCCTTCTCGAAATTCATGCTGAACGCAACCATGAAGGCCTCAATCTCGATGACGCCCACGATCGTACCGAGGCTCTTGAAGGTAGCAGCCGTCCAGGCAGCGGCATCTTCGGCTTCGGGTATGAGTTTTTTCAGAATACTCCTTATACGCAAGTGATCGTCCGCCGTTAGATCGCTATTTGCCGTGGCAAGCTTGAACAGAGGCTCCGGGATGAGGCTGGGCCGCGTGATCGACATAGCCGTGAGTGACAATTGAATCAACTCTCGGTTGAAATTGGCGTGGCCACAAGGAGCGTGCGCTAGGTAGTTCCGTATGGGCTCGAGGAGAGGCTGCTCACCAAGCAGCAAGCGGTCCAGGCAGGTAAACGTCGTCTGTGCGTTGTTGATTCGAGAGAGTATCGAGACATGGTCAAAGCTGGCGTCGTATTTGAGAAGCTCGGCAGCGGATTTGAATGGAATGAAGATTGCCGACAGGCTGTCGAAGGTTCGGTACTTGGGATCGACACGGAGGTGCTGAACGAGAGAGGGAGCCAAATGGGTCCACGCGTGCTTGAATGCAGGAGTGCCGAAGGCAGACTTCTTGAGCGCATCGACCTGAGAAGACGATTCGTGTCCATAGGCGTCACGTAATTTCGATTCCAGTTGATGCGTCTTGTCTTCTTCAGCTCGAAGTTGACTTTTGAGTACCTTCATCGAAGCATCCTGCTCCAGGTTCTCCGCACGCAGCAGCTGAAGCTGAGTTCGAAGATAGGCGATCTGTTCCTGGAGCTCTCTGTTCAAGCTACACATCGAGTCGAGCGCCTGGTTTCTTGGTCAGCTTCGACCATGCGAGAAGTATGTAAGTATGTTGCAGCAGAGGACGTGGAGAGACGCACCATTTGTGCCAGGTCAGGTCGATCGCCAGAACCCGCGCCTGGGCCGTCTACTCTCCTCCGCTTCAATGGGCCTTCTCCTACACATTCGAAGTCCCCGCTACACCTGCAATCCGCATGGTGGTTTCGATAGTCAGGAGGAGTGTTGGTGTTTTGAAGCGGCGTTGAAACCGCTGCAGCTGCAACTGGTATGAAGACACCCTGTTGACCACTATGTTCGATGGCGATGGGAAGCTGCCGAGAGCTTTTGTGATACGAGTGGTGGGACATGACCGAAAAGTAAAGAATCGTCCTGAACGGGAAGGGGTGTCTTTGATCGGATACCCCCGAGCCGATCCTCAGCATCTCACTCGCTTAGCACTTGTTTCCTTTGCATACTTGCTCATAACTCCAAACATCATCACAGATATACATGATGCCTCCAAGAGCAACAAGCAGCACCCACCAGCGCCCGAATATTCCGCCAAGAAGAGCACCTCAACGCTGCATTCGTACCCGTCCTCATGAGGACCCAGACTTCCCACAGGAAGGTTCCGACGAAGATGAGGACGAGGGGAGACGGCTTCAAGCTGAGATGGACGCGATTGGGCAGGAGCGCGAGGACGACGACTCCAGAGATGCAGATCTCCCTCAGCAGAGGCCGTCAGACACTCGACTGAGCGACAAGAGAAGACGACGAGAAGAAGTACTCCCCGTCAACCCGCCAGGAATAGTTACCTCGAGGGAGATGTCACCTGTCGATGTGAGTGTTCCTCTCGTTCTCAGTTCAGTACGTTCAGTCGTATCTTTGCTGACGGCAACTGTCAGTCACTTGCACCGAATCCAGCCAAGGTCCGCGCTCACAAGCTGGCGAAGAGCCCGCAAGCTCTCGCCAATGCAGGCAGGGATTGGTTTGGTATCGTGAGTACTCAGGACGGGTGCTCAATCCCTTCCTCCACCATATGTGCAGCTGATCTCTTTGCCAACGAACCACACACACACACCTCAACTATACACGCTGCCCCATCTTCAAAACACACGCTGGGACATCTCCACCACCGTGACAACCCACTCCATTGCGACGTATTCATTGAACTCGTTCCCCTTCCATCGCGTGCTCCCCATTCCACTCGTCGCAAACTCCTTGTACTGCATTCCGCGTCTTGACTCCCTGCTCATTACGATACATGTCATCACCGTCATCTTCACGATCGACACTTTGTGCTTTTCATACCTTATACCGAACATCAACCACCGTATCGGACCGAATTCACGGTTCTTCCTGCCGAATGGACAGTTTGGTCTGCCTGAGGGTTTACCTTACTACGCCAATAGCAACGGCAAGGGCAAACAGGTCGAGCGAAAGAAGCAAAGACTTGTAAGTATCAACCGTTTTGCCTAGCCGAGTCGAAAAGAAGAGTGTCCCGCTGACAGAATCGCGTCTGCCCTTGCCGTCTTCCCTATGCCTACTATCCCGACTTGGAGCGACCCACAGACTTCGATGCTCTTATCTCCACACATAGCCGTTCTACCCCCGTCGATGGCTTGTCTTCCTTGCACCGCCAAAGGCTACCCATGTTTGGTGAATTGTGTCAATCCTCTTGTCAAGAAATGCCTCTCTTGCGACAAGAATCCTTGCCGGCGGAAAGAGATCGGGGCATTGGAAGAGGAGGGGGGAGTAACTCAGCCTGATAAGAGAAGATCGACAGTGCTGGTAGCCGAGTGGTATGACGAAGTAGTTGATTGGCTGAGGAAGGAGTCTGAGAAGGTTGCGGACAGAATCAAGCAAGAAGAAAAGAAAGCGAGAAGAAGACGTAGATTCGGAATGACAAGGCTAGTCTATTCTCCGTCTGATGAGGAGTTGGAGGAGTTGGAAGAGTTGGAGGGAACAAACGGCAGGGAAGAGATCCTCGATGTTTTGAAGAATGAGAAAACAACCTTGGACGAGCTGGTGCAAGACATGGTGGTATGGATGAACCAGTTCGAAGAGGCTCTCGGCCATGTTGCATGATGATGTCTGTTGTGACTTTCAAGATGCCGTGTCATGTAGATTGTGTTACTTAGACTGCACGGATCTCGTAGGAGCGTGAGCTCCACTCATTAGGCCACTCGTCCATAGCGACTATTTCCGTCTCCCTCCATGTTACTCGCAAACATCGTCTTGTCCTCACGTAGTCCAGCATGGACCAACACAACGCATCCAACGTTCCTCGTCCTCGCCAGTCCTGCACCCCCGACAACTTTCACGCTACTATTTCCGCTTACGAGTCATTCGCCCTCCATGTCAAACGAGCGAATAGTCTGACTCGTCAGTACGACGAGACGCTTACCTCGTACGCTGCTCCGAATGTTCTCTACTATACCTGTGGGCTGTATCAGGCCGAGCTGCGCAAAGGTCTCATTGGCGAAATGGCTTCCGCGACGGAGAGAGACTTGGCGAGAAGAGCTTATGGTCTTTGCGTAGGGTGTGTAGTCTTTCAGTTGGACCCCTGTCCTTGAGAATCATTCATGTCAAATGGCGTACCGAGCCGCTGATGCTAGACCACCGGTGCTGTGGTACATAGCGAACCTGGCTCCCGCCCCTTGATCAGCATTCCAGAATCCCTATGGTCATCGGAACCTCTTCAAGAGCGAAAGACGGCGGTCAAGATCGCCAACTGGCTTGCTCGGCAATTCGCCGACTCACAAGGTACCAGTGTCGTGGTGGAGACGATATTGCGTGAGACCGAACGAACCAAAGTATCAGTGAGTGATGGACGTTCAAAACATGAACCTGGTAAACACTGCAAGCAACAGGCTGACGCCGACTGTACCACATCGTTCTGCCGCTCACTGCACTACTCTGCCCCGTTGCTCTCTTCTTTTACCACACCATTTCTGCGGCCTCTGGTATTCAGTTCTATCCGGAGTTGTATGGGGTCCGAGACCCTTCAGTAGGCTCTCGCGTCTACTCTATAGATCTTATGACGTACGCTGACTCCAGCTCACCTGCTAGCCGTGCGCAGCTGCAAGTTTCGATGCGGTCGCAAGTGTCAATGCGCACACAGGCGACGAATCCCTCAATAACCTCGACGATCGTGAAGTCGAGCGCATCCGAGACAGAGTGATGCCAACAAACGATCTTGAGGATTGCCAAGGCACAAATGAGATGGAGGATTTGGCATTCGCCGCAGGCATGGAGGAGCCGCATCTGGACCTGGATTTGGAACTAGAGGACCAACACGCTGCGATGCGGGAGACGGAAAGGGAAGAAGATGCGGAAGATGAGGACATGGTGAGCTTCCACTCAGAGCTTGCTGTACGTCGATCACGGACTGACGCCTCGTCTGACCTATCACTTCGACCTCCAACGCAGAATCCCTCTGACTTGATTTGTTCGTCCTGCGCCGATGCAGGCGTCAACTGTATAGTCAGCCATGCGCGTAAGGCTTCATCTGGATCGACATCCCCCGTCCAGCGAAATGACAACGAGCTCGACACCGTTCATGATTCCCTGCCGACGAAATCACGCTGTGACCGCTGTCGAACGCATAAGATCAAATGCAATCTACCTCTGTTGGTTGCGGCGAGTCATTTAGGAGCCATAGGCGATCCCTTCTGGTCCGATATCGTCCACCGGGTAGGAGCCGTTGCGCTGAGTCGCTCGCAACACGACCAGACCGAGCCCGGCTTTGGAGAAGGAGGCGCAAAGTTGAGACAATTGATAAGGTTTGGAATGGCACATCCAAGTCTACGAGGTGCACGAGAGAGAACGGAGCCGCGTGTAGAGCCTTTCCGGCAGGAGGAGAACAGAGATTGAGCGGCAGACACCAAGCTAGGCTGGTTTAGTGGATGTCGCCCACATGTACATGTACATGAAAGATCTACGTTCCGCGAAAATGTACAGCTCTCTTCCACCTGAGATGTTTCGACTCCATGTGTATGACACGCAACTACACTTGTTCGATACCACGTCTCCACCCGAGTTGTCCTGCCAAGACGTTTCCCGAGCATCTCCTTTCTTGATCCTGTCTTAGATCGACGAGTCTACCTCTCCTACTCCACTCTTTTCATTATGTTCTCCTCCTTCGTTGGATGATTCCAATATTCCCATCCCCGCCAATGTCTCTCGCGTTAATCTCACTCCAGCCGAAGGCCTCGGCCTCGGAGCCTCAGTCTTGTAAGGTGCCCATTTGCCCTGTCGCCGACCATAATCGCTACCAGATCCAGTCCCGCTACCGCTGGCGCAATCCGGAGTTGATATCGAAATGGAATTACGTGCTGGTGGGAGTCGGTCTTCGATCTTTTTTATCTTCTTGGGCCGATGTGAGCTTGGAATATAGGACTCGAGCTTGGACCGGTATTTTCTGTAGAAGGTCTGGTGCGCTTCCGTCTTGAGGCCATTCTATGTGTTTCATGAGAACGAGCGAGATTTAAAGGGACGAGTTTACAGTACTGTGATAACTTGAGAAGAGCAAAACAACTCACCAACTCCTTGGTTGCACACCATTCGAAGAATTTTACGAGACTAGGCCGATTGCCCGTATCCTCTCGGCCAAAATATTCCATAATCCACCCTGCCATGCGCTCAAAACGCTCTCGATCACGCTCTTTGATCTCCAATATCTCCCGATTCCGTTTCTTGCCTTGGCCCATTCCTGGCTCTGTACTGCTGGATCCTTCCTGGTCATGTCCTGCCCAGCTGTCATCCCAATCCCAAGCCCGTTCCAACAACACGGGCTGTCCAGCTTCTATCGAGAGATCAACCCAGTGAGAGGTCACAACGATCTGATTGGGTAGGATTCCAGGTATGGCATCGACATTCTGCCTGATCCGCCGGATTCCGTCAGCCGACACGGCATAGTCGGGCGAAGGAATGACGATTGCAAGATGCGGGGAAAGTTGAACAGGGACAGTTGTACCGCCGTGCATCTGTTGATAATCAATCTGATTGAGCAAATAGCATGATGGAAAAGCAATCAACAAGCCGGACACTCACCTCGATCTTGAAAGTGTAGAGCCATCCATTTTCGTCCTTGAACAAGTCGCTTTTGACGTAAAAGCCGAGACCAGCAAAGATGGATAAGAAAGTGGTCGGATGGCTTGTGGTCGGATGGGTTGAATCAAGCATTGTGGCTGAAACCGTGCTATCTCGTGCGATGTCAAGTTGATTATTGTCATCATACCTACTTTCGTTGACACTGTTGTCACTGTCTGACATGGTGTTGCGAGTGTGATACGGGGTATTAAGCGTGATGATAGGCTTCAAAACGTTTTCCGACTTCTGCCACTTGACGGTCCCTCGCGGCACTCTTTTGGACCGTCTTGTTCTGTTTCCGTGCGTTCTTGCGACAACCCTGTATTGCATCCACCTAGTGCGCGTCCTGCTCTTTACTGTCGAGGAACGAGATGTAGAGTCATTTCTATTTATTGGCAATCAGATAGGAAGACCTGCTGCCATGCTGATATGGGTTGGGAGTTGCGGTCTAGCAGTCGGGAGGAAGGCGCTATGGAATTGAGTCGAGATAGGTTGACGGTCCATTTCGTTGAGATAATGGACCGTCATGGCGGAAAGCTCGGCAGAACTTTCTGTTTCTTTGAGAATTGTTTTTATTACCGCTATCGGCAATATCTGATCGCCACAGCGGCTTCCCCATCACGTGACTCTTGGCCTCTCCCCCCATCAGCTAATTCTTTCATTCCCTTCTCACCATCTCATCAGGCGTACGCCGTTTGGAAGCGGCGCAATGGTCAGAGCAAGCAAGCGACGTCTTCACCGAGAATCGAGCGATGAACAGCAGGCAGCTGACAGTGTGCCGACCTCGCTGCCGACGCCTGCGCCGATGCAGAAGCGTCCCTCGTCGATAGCGCCATCAGGAATGTCTGAGCCGCTGGGTCGCCTGACGATGCTGAGCAATGTGGCCACTCGCTCAAGGTATGTTTGCATAATGTATCTCTGGTATCGATGAGAATCGCTGGTATCGATGACCATGAAGTTGAGACGATGAGAGACCAATGGATGGATACCATGTCGTCCTTCTTCTCCCTTGTCGCCCACATATTTCCGTCCATCCATGTGCATTTCGCGTTTCTCCCCTTCATCCCTCTTCAATCCATCTACCCTCCATCGCTCTTCCCTGCATACTGTCTGCTCTTCGTTTATTGGCCCGTACTGACCTCCTACTCTTCACGTAGTCATCCTCTCAATTCACACGGCCAAGAGCAGCTCTATCTGCGCCAGACCTTCATCCTCGTCCCTGAGACATTTCAACCTGGCGATTTGAAGTTGTACGAGGAGCTCATCAAGGTGAGTTGCACGCAAATTCCTAAACTTGTGGATGCTGCCGTCCAGGCGTAAAGAGATTTATGCCTGGTTGTCCTCTCTGTTGCTAGTTCCCTTGTCTCGCCATTCTTTCTCAGCCTTGGTCGTCAAATCTTTTCACCATCGCTGATACTGTGTTCTCTATTTTCTCCTTCTTGCCCCAGAGAGAAGGGGGCCTCACAATAACGACCTCCGCTTTCAATTTTCAAGCCACATCCACAGCCATGTGCGCCCCGTCTGCCAGCTCACCACGCCCATCTACGACTTTCCTTCTCCTTCCAACGCCGGAGCACGCCTCAACGGCTTTTGCCTCTCAATTTCCCTCGTCCTCTGATTTGTTATATTCTTTCCTCTCATTGCTTGGTATTCCCGACACAATACCCTCGTCGATCGAGGTCCGGTCGACGAAATGGCTGTTGTCCACAATATGCTCAACCCGAACGACCGAAACCCCCGATACGGCATTCTTCGATGACCACCACCCGCCATTGGGACCCAGAGACGTGAAGAGGTACATGGCCCTCACCAAGTACTACCGGGAGAACAAGGACGAGTTCAGAAACTTGAGCGGATTCTACCAAAGGGCGGATCAGGCGTTGAAGGATTTCGGCCCAGATGTAAGTAGATTTCTAGCGCCTGTCACCCATATGAGAGAACCTGGGGTTCTCGCCATCTTCTTCAGGTGCAATGGACCTTGTCTACGCTCGCTCGGGTTACTTTGTCTGCCGTCCGTCTATCACCTCTTCCTTCATGCGCTTGGCGCCTACTCTATAAGCCTTTCCGTCCTGGTCTGCATCCCACCCTTTTTGCTCTGCGAGGTGACATCCATTGCTCAGTCAACTTACCTCATGCTCCTCCGTCATTTCCGCGTCTCATCCGACCTTACCATCTCCCCGCAATTCTGGTTGCACTTTTGTCCGGTGCTCAAATATTCACATCGTCCATCGATCGTTCCAGCCCTTGCCCATCGCTCACAGGCTGATCGCTCCCGTCATCACTGTCAATCACCGCTGACACCCATACTTTAGCACTCAGCGCGAGATTGTCGGACTCAAGGCTTCATTGAGCGCCATCGATCTCGTTTCGCCGAGGCGTTCCCCTTCTTCAGGCTTAGAAGCCAGGGATCATCAGGTCACAAACGGGCAAAGACGAGTGAAACGCCAGCTCCCGCACCAGCACCAATTGCGATATCGTCAATGTTGAATTTGGACCCAAATCCAGCCCCATTACCACCGCCGTATCAGTATCAATCAGAGGGTACAGGTGGAAGGAAAGGCGTCAGTGGTGGGTGGGTCGAGGTGGATAGTGGATGCAATGGAGATCGTTCGACCCTTTATCACGAGGTAGAACAAGTTGGCAACGGAAATGTCATGGAAGGCAACGATGAGGATGATGATAAACGGAATATCGGTTTGCATGACAGCGAAGTAGGCGACGAACGACCCGATGTTCAGGCTATTCTCCGAGAGGAAGACCCCAGCAAGCCGCTACAGGAGTCACAACCACTCGTTCCTGTCTCGTCCAACACGGGATCTGGGCCGAACGATGTCGAAGGCAGTCCGCCACCTGCCTCAATAATCACTCCCATCATCGTCTCAGGCGGAGAATCTACAACGACCCCAGCGTCCACCTTGATCTCGACGATCACACTGCCCAATAGCATCCAGAACAATGAAGCGCCTGTCTCTGCCGCCGTAATGGAAATCCGTGGCGAATCGACGGCGACTCCGCTCAATACACCCCCTCTCGCTCTTTCTGCCGGAGATCTGCAGTCGATCGCTGCCCTGTCGTCCGTGGACAGGCCCGGCAGTACAGTTACTGGCGTCATGCCAGGCATTCCTCTCGCAATGTCACCATCCGGACAGTCGATCGAAGACGATGCCACCAAGTTAGTGACGTCGCATACGGAGCCAGGTCTGAGTCTAGTTGAAGCAGCAATGAGTCCACCCAATACCTTAGCTAGGCCTCTCTCGACAAGTACACCTACCAGTACACCCACGCCTGCACCTGCCTTACCACCGCAACTACCACCTCCACCATCATCATCCTCGACGGTGTTCCCACAGAAAGAGCCTCTTACCATCTCGCTTTGGGGGGATTTTGCTCGAAAATGCGAGGACCCCGTCTTTTCTTCTTGGGTGCAGGACGCAGTCCGTCGGCGATACGGCAATCAAGTAAGCAGTTCCATCCTCCATTTCACTCATCTGTGGACTTATAACATTGTCGTTGCGATGTAGCCATTCACCAGCCGCCCACTCTACGTTCCCGTGTCTACAGATCGAACAATTAAGATTGATTTTGCTACGGGAAAGTATTACTTGCCAGAATTCTCACTTGGATCTGATGTATTGGTATGTCCCCCGCGGCAATGAGCTTTGTTTGTTGACGATATGGTTTTCCGCTCATTGCCGCCCCATCGCACTCATCCCCACCAGGCGGCAGAACTATTGATCGATGCTATCATGGGCCTATTCGATACTGATGAGTGCGAAGATTGGGAAAGGGTCGGTAACGGTGATCCATTTTGGGGCGAAGCGTGACAGGAGAGGGTAGGAAGCGACGCATCCCTCCTCCTTCCTTCCGCTCTACGGTAAGAGGAGATAATCGGAAGAAGGACAACTGAGGGTAAGGAGGTCGATTTGCTTGAGCGGAGAGTTTGTTGACATTGTCATCAGTTTGACCTATCTTCGTGCTTCGCAAAGTACGACATATCCTGTACAAATATACTCGGATCAGCTTTGCCTGTTCTTCATTGAAGACCACGGGACGAATTTCGGGGTGATACTCAAGATGGTGCGTGCCAGCACTACTCATGTGGCACTACTCGTCAAAATCTCAGCCCAGGTGTCACCGAGCACCGGTGTACACAGAACTCCGCATGCATCCTCAAAAGGTCATGCTGAGTGGGATCCGCTCGTTGTTCAAGAAGTGAAGGAGCTTACAGTCGTTTGCATTTCCAAGGGCGATTGATCTAGGAGCGCCTCTAAGAGTTGCTCCGAGAATGATCATGTCAGACGTGATTGATTTCATTTAGGGACCTTGATTTGTGATGTAGCGTGTGACCAACCACAGTCTCAAGATAAATTCACCCCAATAGCATCCAGTCCCTGAATGCCATTTAGTGGACCAGTCACAGACCAAAAAAGACAGAGACAAGTTGATGATTGTCTTTGTCATGTGTGTGGCTCCCCAGATCACATAAAGGCAAACTGTGTTATGACCCGACTCCCGAAGGACGACAATTGGGAGATAGGTTGGTGTTTTTGGGAACAACTTCCTGTGACGGAATACTATTCACGGACAATGTCTGTGTTAATGGGTGAAGAACCCAATAATACACTTGAAGAAGTAGTTTCTTGGCTATAATTCTGATTATAGCCATTTGATGGGAAAGTGGATGACAGTCAAAGTAACATACGATTTTCGATCCGTATGGGCCAGAGAGGACTACGGAAGGGTTTATATGCTGACTAGTCCTATGAATTTAACGACTAATCCTACAAGTCTGTGCGTGTAGTTCGAAGATATTGGTGTGTAATTGGTGATCGAGTGGTTGCGTCTTCACAAACTGTCTGAAGTCAAGGGATTGACTTTGTGTACAAGGAGTGTCCACTTCATTGCAGTTGGAAAATAAGAGTGCCTCAATGTAACTGGGCGGGTGTCATGAATGACCAAACACCAAGAAGCATCGGTATCAATTGGACATGATGTCTAATGGTTAGACACCTATAGAAAACTATGGCAGCAACCCAAACAAAGGGTCGACAAGAGCAAACACCGGACAGAGACTAGAAGCAACCGGGACCATAAAGGAACACCCCATTGATGAATTAGTACCCCGAACTACCGTAGTCTTGCGACAGGCCTAGGTGATTGTCACGATGCCTCTGCCGATCGGCGCGGAAGGGTCCGAAACATTTCTACTATGAGTTCCCAGGTTATGGTGGTCTCCATTGAATATGCTGCTGTTGTCCCCTTTCTATGGGTCTCGTTGGCCTCCCATCGGACATAGTCTACTGAGTCTGTTCGCAGATTCGGTCCAACGCCCCTGCTGCTCTGATCCCGACACATCATCCCCGTTCAACGAAATGCATCTCAAAGTGGACTATCAGGCCCATGCAGCATTGTGACTTATATACCGCCACGATGACAAATCATGATTCCACTTCGGCTGTCGTTGCCAGGGTGATGGATATTTCCTCGTTTCCTTCGACATTAAGAAGGTACAACGCTATCTTATCGACGAAGCTTGGTACGCAGCTGCAAATGAGGCTCAATTGTATGATGGCAGACTCCGGCCGTTGCAGGGCAAAGTGGTCCCTGTATTCTTTGGATGGGATTGAGGCAAGACTACCAATGCGGATCTGAGGTGTGGTGTGAGATCTTAGAGGATGTAGGCCGGCCAGTAACCAAAATTGAAAGGTCAACAGCTCTGATAGGTGAGTGAGAAATAGATCCTCAAACAACACAGTCCAAACATCCGTCGACTCAAAAATCAAACGGGGGAACTGAGCTAATGCAACTCGAACTCAGACACTGTGTGCTTCAGCTATACGTCGCTCTTCACGCACAAGGCGTGATGCGAAACGACGTATCTTGGCGGCACGTCCTTATTCACGGCCGTAGGCTCCGTCTGATTGATTTTGAGCACGCCACAGCGAGGCCGGGTGACGAACGAGATGAGGTTTGTAAGAAACAGGGTTCGCATGAAATGGAGCGAGTCTGGGACATGTCGACAATTGTGTTGTATGACTGAAGCTGAGACTCAACCTCCGCTATCACTCCTGTTCAAGTCATTCACTATGTAGATTCGAGGTTCCATGGCCTCCCACTTTGAATGACGTGGCGTTTCGGTTATCAGTGTTTGCTCCCTTTGCTTCCGTGAGTCCCAGTGGTTTCGATGTTGTATTGTATCTGTTGTATCTGTTGTATCTCCAGCTGCTCTAATTGAGTGAGCTGCTGTTACTGGACACATGTCGACGAGCGATAGCCGTTCTCAAGCCGCGTCGCATAGATCTACCGCCCTCGAAAGCCAAGCTCATCAGGCTGTATATCTGAGTACTCTCAAGCAGTTCGGAGTACGATGGACCTCGCTCCGTGAGAGGTTGGGCTCGGGGTCTGGCACGGCTCCACTGGGGCGCCCAGCAGTCCGTGAGCGAGTAGTCGAAACAATGCCAGGCTGGGTACAGAAGCTGGAGGACGTCGTCAAGGTGCGAGTCGGGCTGGCTCTGGGGCATTGCTGACCAAATCGCTTCAGCCGTCTTCTCCGCCTTTGCTGTCTACCTTGTATGATGTGATCAGCGAATTTGACGAGCTCGATATCTCCTTACAATCTGAAAAGGCCTGGACTAAACCAGCGCTGAAGATATTCGAGGCAATATGGAGTGACAACCTCTTCAAAGTCTCGGAGTGAGTTGGCGCTGTTCTCTGCTGCCTGCATCCCGCTGATGATCCCCCGTCTCGCCTTGTTACTACTCGATGATCTGTCTATGATCCCGCTCACCTACGGCTATTACCTGTCTTATCTGGTCTCATGTCATCGAAGCATATCTTGTGATACAAATAAAGATGTGCTTTCAGAGTTGCGATGCGCTACCTTGCGGAAGGTATCGCCGGATTTCGTTGTCGGCCTCTCATCCAGTCACATTCGGGTTGCGTTGAACAGAAACTCGGAAAAGGTTTTAGCAATACCAGATATAGCTGTATACCTCGAAAGTCGAAGTGAGAAGGTTCTGTACGAAATCAATGGCCGTGAGTCTTGCGAGACATCTTCGCGTCTCGAGTATCCTAACGGTCGCAGTCCTATATTCCCCGCACTATTACTCCTTCCTGTTCGTTGAACTCAAAGGGCCTCTAGGAGGCGCCGGAAAAGCTCGGCTTCAAAACACCACAGCCTGTTTCTTCGCCCTTGGTATCATTTACCACCTTGCTAGACTCGCCCGTGAAAAGGATCCCGATAGTTTCATGCCCCCCACTGAGGCCATTCGAAAGGTGTATGGGGTACAGACACTGGGAGCCATCTGGAAGCTGGTTGTCATGGAGGCGCAATTCGACGGGGTGGACGAGGCGGCAAT
The DNA here is from genome assembly GCA_002105065.1 of Naematelia encephala. Classification (NCBI taxonomy): domain Eukaryota; kingdom Fungi; phylum Basidiomycota; class Tremellomycetes; order Tremellales; family Naemateliaceae; genus Naematelia; species Naematelia encephala. The sequence goes on from MCFC01000101.1 coordinate 47,738, forward strand.
ATCCGGAGGTATGGCCTCGGATGAGAATGGTCATATCGACCTCAGCCCGCACTTGTTTGTGAGCTTCATACCATTCTTGACACGCAACCGGAGCTGATTCCCACCACCCCAAAGGTCGTCACCACTCTGTGGACCGGCGATCTTCTAGATCCTCAAGCATTACTTGAACTGGTGATTATTCTACGAGACGTACGCGATGAACAAATAGTGCGCCACGAGCTCATCGGCAACTGGCTATACTGCCTTCGCGACCAAGATGCACCGCCCGCCAGAAGTAGACGGAGAAAACCGATTGCTACTGGTTCTGATAGCGCCAGAGCTATCAAGAAATCGCGAAACGAGCGTGGTACCGACGGAGGTCGGATAGGACCGCCAGGCGGTGATCAAAGCGATTCGGGCCTCGGCCTCAAGAGTGTTGGCTCCACGGTCGCCGATAAGCTGTCAAGACCATCCCTGCACCTCGATTCTATCCGAAATATCATGCCTCTACGCGATTCTACTTCTTATGTGGTGGATTGGCTATCGGAACAAGACAGCAGCTCACCACAATCATCCAGTGGTGACTTCATAGAAGACACAGCACTGCCATCGAAACCACCAGCACCAGCAGCAATTGTGGGGTGATGTATCGGCGGGTCTCTTGAGCAAGGGCGTGGAACGCTGGAAATCTTCTGAGCACAACCTTCTACTCGCCGTCTGTCACTCGAGCCGACAGATGTGCCGTCCAGCGCACCGTGTCGACGCAACGCATGCGATCCAATCTTACTTTCGAAAATCTCCTCGTTGCTGCTCATGGTAGACTCATAACAACTGCTTCAGCCAATTCTGTATGTTGTTGTCAATACTGTCCTACGTCGAGCGACAATCAGAGAGTTGCCGACGAGCTGGGCAGAAAGCGAGATATGTACTCCAGTGTGTAAGGTATTGAATTTATATGAACTATCATTATCTTCCTCTTGTGTACATGTCCGTTTTCCTGTCTCCGTTTCACACCCCTCTGAGCCATCAGATAGACCGAGATCCAGGTTGGCCCCCACTCCTCTGCCAATCATCGCAGTACGGTATACCCTTGCTTCGGCTCTACGAGCACTTGTGCTCAGTAAAGTATTGAAAGAAGGCGTAGGCGCCAACGTCTTTCGAAGTCGCCCACCTACACATCGAAAGCACAATTCATCGAGCTCGACCGGTTTTTGTTCATACTTGGCTGAAAGCAGGATGGGACAAGACAATGAGCTGTGATATTGCAAGCATGCATACATCATATTGCCTTCACAAGAACCACTTGCAGATGGGTAGGAGATGATCCTGCTTTGGACCTGTCTCAAGATCACCATTCTGACACTGCTGGTATATCTGTTGAGCTCTGCAACATCATGGAAATTTTCCTCTATAGCTATGAGAATGATATGACTGGATAGCCATTATCTCTAGCTACCTGCATGTTACTATGCTTTGTCTTGCCTTTGGTGAATGGACCGCCAACAACTGACTAGGCTAGGGAATGGACGAACTACTGGGTAGAAGAGAGAGAAAATTGAGAAAAGGAAAGAGGGAAACTGTCATGACAGCCACCATGACCACCACACAACCACAACACGACACGGCCGTCTCCACCATTGTATCCGGTATCGTAATGTACTTGGATTAAATGATGGCCACCATGACCACCGCGTAACCACCACACAACACGGTGGTCTTGGCCATTGGATCCGGTGTCTCGGAGTATTCAGAGTAAACAGTTGAGTGATAGGTTTACTTGTCTACTTGGTAGATAAGTTATTAGTAACCAGCCATTTGTAGGAGAGTTCCTGTCATGAATGGGCAAAGACCAACAAATGACGGCATCAATTGAAGACGATGTCCCACAATTAGACATCTATAGCAAACATTGCTTGCATTCCAAACGAGGGTGGATGAGAGCAAACACCGGACAGGGACTAGAACCAACCGGGACCACAAAGGATCCCCCTATTGATGGATTGGTATCCCGAACTAGTCTCATGACAGGCCTAGGTGATTCTAGACCGAGGAGAAGTAAGACGGGAGTATAAAAAAGAGGAGGGATGCTCTCACCAAGGTAGCGGGCATCGATCAAAGAGGAAAACAAGATCGACCATCAGCCATCAGGACAACTGCCGACAAACCTGAGCAAAGATTGCTAAGGATTGGACATCGATGCTTATGATGACCCACAAGAGGTAATCGTCCAGTAAACAAGGAACCGTAAGAGGAAGGTACATCGAGACGTCGACCAGCCATCTCTACATGCTAAGCCGATACGGGTAACATGCATGAAGAGGATACGACGGAAGAAGTAAGAGAACGGGGACGGTTACTCTTTGCGGAAGACAATAGGTAACAGAGCAAAGGCAAGTAACGGAAAACATGGCTGAGACAAAGCAAAGATTGTTAATGGTGGGCAATCGGACGGCAATCGTTGCTGAAGTAAAGGAACGTTTAATATATATAGCGGTATCGCTGGAGAAAGGATTCCCCAGCGATTCTTGATTGTTGTTGTATCCTAGTATCTCAGTAACCGTAGTCCGAGTATATGAACCTCTAGGAACCATCCAAAGACCAAACCCGATCGACGCAGGCAACTGGCTACTAAATCAAGTCCCCAGGTTGCTTATCGACAGGGGTTAGGGGGTTAGGGGGTTAGGGGGTTAGGGGGTTAGGGTTAGGGGTTAGGGTTAGGGTTAGGGGGTTAGGGGGTTAGGGGGTTAGGGGGTTAGGGGGGGGGTTAGGGGGTTAGGGGGTTAGGGGGTTAGGGGGTTAGGGGGTTAGGGGGTTAGGGGGTTAGGGGGTTAGGGTCTCTCTCTTT
>MCFC01000102.1:0-49988 GCA_002105065.1 Naematelia encephala
CTCTGCCCAACACCACCACCTTAGTGCGTCGCCGCTGACGAATCAGGTGGTTCCCCTCGGAGCAAACGGTGGTGCCGCAGCGGCAACGCTACCATACCTCGGAACCTGGAGCCTCCCAGGCTTCTTCATCAGATTTGCAAAGGGCACTCGGCTTCTGGTAGAAGAGAGCTTCTATACTCGCTTCAAGGGTGCTGAGCCGGTTCCCAAGATTCCGATGCCAGTCAAGGCTGCTTGAATAAGGGTCAGGTTGTATTTTTCTCCCAGTGCCACATATTAGTAGATATACGCTGCAGAATGGATTCATGACGTTATTGTACGACTGGTTGTGGAAAGGCATGAAAGATTGGTATATTGACGATGTTGAGCAAGGCATTCAGTCCTATTCATTACTTACTCTTCCGTGGTCTGTGGCATCTTCAAACAAGGCCCCGAAGCACACGGCTACAGACGGAGTGAGTGTCATGATCTACTTTCCGGCCCGAATCCCCCCACCTCCCCCACTTTCCCCCCACTCGAGATGTTCAGTTAGTACAACCGCCATGTCGTCGTCGTGATAATATCCATGTCATTTTTTTGGCTTAGCTTTTGTCAACTCTGAGATACCCACTAGCCCATCATCACTGAAAGATGTCGCTACAGGTGATCAAACCCACAACATGGCAGTATGCCGAGTCTCCGGTATACGAGCCTCATGCCGTTGTTCCTGATCTCAAGGGAGCGGAATGGACCGATTGTACCCAGTTTCCAACAGAGATACATCTCGAACTTCGTGCTGCTGGACGCATCCCAGATTGGAACAAGGGAAGAGCTGAACATGATGTACAATGTAAGTATCTTTCCAAATGGTAATGGCTCCTGCAACGTACGAGATTGTTTGAGAGGCTGATGATGGTCTAGGGGTTGCGGAGAAGACTTGGGCATTTAGGAGTGTCATCAGCATTAATGTTGCCAAGCTAAACGGACTGGACAAGGCAGAGTTGGAGTTTGAGAGTCTGGATACCTTTGCTACAGTCTTTCTGGTACGTTATTATCAGCGGCGATTATGAGTCTTGGTCACTGACAAGCCAAGAACGGCAAAGAGATCCTTCAGGCGGAGAACCACTTCCTGGCACACAAGGTAGGTTTACCATCCTGTTGCTGGACTAATCGTCGAGGTCGAAGTGCCAGTGACTAGTCTGAAAGCGTCCAATGAGCTTCTCATCGTATTCCGACCTCCGGAGCCAATCGCCAATGCCCTTGGAGCACAGCACGGACCAGTAAGTCTAACCCCCAAGGCTTCTCCGATTCTACTCTGCGCTAAGACAGTAGTTCCGAGGCGGTTCGTGCAACCTGGGCAATCGTGCTCGTATGGGTATACGTAAATCGCAATACCATTTCCGATGGGATTGGGGACCAGAGTTGCTCTGTATGGGACCTGATCGACCTGTCTATCTTCGACTGTACGAGTCTCGTATCCAACAAGTCACAACGCGCGCGAGAGTCGATCCAAAGTTGCAGAGAAGCCTGGTGGTTGACGTCGAGCTTCAGGGACAGGCAAAGAAAGGCAAAGTCACATTGACTGACGCCGGTGGGAAGGTCATCAAGCAGGCTGAGATTGCCGAAAGTGTCAGTTGGGATTTAGGGGAAGACGTCGAATTGTGGTGGCCTGTTGGACACGGTGCTCAGCCACTATACACAGTCAAGGTCGAATTATTTGGTCAGGTATGCTTGATCTGACTCGTACTACTTCCCATTTACTCATACGATACAGGACGGATCGGTCGTAGATACTTTGACCCGACGAGTTGGCTTCCGAAGGACCATATTGGTAGAAGATCCAGTCGAGGGAGAAGAAGGTACCTCGTTCTGCTTCGAAATCAACAACAAACGCATCTTCTGTGGAGGTATGTTTTGGCCTCTCTTTCTTAGTCGTGAAACGCCAGAGCTAAAGCTGTTAGGGAGCAACTGGATCCCAATTGATAACCTTCTTCCTACCGGGACACCAGAGCGATATCGCAAGTGGCTCGAACTGATGGTGAGTCTGGACCCATTGGATTTCTTCAGCTGACTGACTGGGTAGGTGCGAGGTAACCAAAACATGGTGCGAATTTGGGGTGGGGGCGTATACGAACCCGATGTCTTCTATGATCTATGTGATGAGCTTGGTCTCCTCGTTTGGCAGGATTGTAAGTTTGTTTATCACGCTGACCAGTGGCCACCTCGACTGACCACTGGATCAGTCATGTTTGCTTGCGGCGTGTATCCCGTGTTCCCAGAATTCATGGCGTCTGTCAAAGCCGAGGCTGAGTATAACGTGGCTCGACTTGGACACCATCCTTCACTTGCCATCTTCTGCGGTAATAACGAGGATTGTAAGTACTAGTGCTCAACACACGAAGAAAATTGGCTAATTTCAATGTAGACCAAATGGTCCTTCAGTGGGATATCAAACAGAGTGGCGATCCCTTGCCAGCTCGCAAGATCTATGAACACCTCTTACCTGAGGTTGTCGAGCGTCTCACTGATCCTCAAGTACCATACTGGCGCGGTTCACCATACGGCGGTAAAGGATGGGATACTGCTGATCCGACTGTGGGGGATGTGGTAGGTCTCATCTCAGCATTTGCACTGCGACTGATGCTGACGTCGGGTTCAGCACCAATGGGAGGTTTGGGGAGGCAAAGAAAAGCCCTATCAAGACTACGATATCATGGGTGGCCGCTTCGTCTCGTATGTCTTCATTATACTATGGACACACACTGACATGGACGGCGTTGTTAGTGAATTCGGCCTTCCATCCCTGCCATCGCTCAAAACGATCAACTTCTGGTTGGATGGAGACGACACACAAGCGCACCCTCAGAGCAAGTTGATGCAACAGCACAATAAAGCGGGCTCCCACGAACGTCGGCTTGCGATCTGCATGAATGAGAATTTCCGGATCACCGCCGATCTCGAATCGTGCGTACTATATCACGTCTTTGGTGGTAGCGGCTTAGCTGATGAGTGGCGAAATCTCAGGTATGCTTACTTGACGCGTCTGATGCAGAGTGAAGGTGTCGGACAGGCGTACGTTGATTGGAGGCGTGGATTCAAAGGCCCCGGAAAGGAGCTTGTGAGTCTCAGTGTTTTAATACTGTTGGACGCTGTATTGACTTTGTTTTGAGTGTTCCGGAGCACTGGTGTGGCAGCTCAATGACTGCTGGCCTGTTTCTTCGTGGGCAATCATCGATTACTTTGTGCGTGTCCATTTTCTGCGTGTTGAATTATCTCCGTCTTGCTGACTTTAGATGGGGTTGAATTTAGTTCCGACCAAAGGCAGCATACTACAGTATCAAACGAGCCATGGCGCCTGTATCTCTAGGTCTGCGTCGAACTGTAACCAAGAACCGAGAGACCGACAGGCCTCGTTCTTTCTACGAATACGGTGCCTTCCAATCGCGTCAAGTAAGTTTGGATATCTGGGCAGCAACCAGTATCGCAAGCACCACTACCCGAGTCGTTGTCAGCGCCGTGGATCTGTGCTCGTCATGGACTGCAACGGTCTACGACCAACAAGTGACCTTGGGAGCGAATCGGTCGACGGAACTATGGAGTGGCGAATGCCCTGCTCCTCCACTCGAGCAGGCACACGACAAGACTGCTCCGAGTGGGACAGTGGTCGTTCACGTAGTATTGATAGATCAAGATGGACAGGTCATTGCGCGTCAGAGTAATTGGCCAGAACCATACAAGTTCCTCGACCTGCCTGACCCGGCATTGAAAGTCCAGGTGAAAGGCGATCAAGTCCACGTCAGCGCTCAAAGACCCGTCAAGTGTGTTTGGCTAGATGTCCAGGGTGATGATGATGCCGATATCGTATGGTCCGATAATGCCGTAAGGAATATGACACCCAACCCCGATCGCAAAGAGCTGATCAACCTCGTTCTTTCTTTAGCTCGATGTAATGCCTGGCGATACTCAGGTGGTCAAGGTCGACGGCCTAAACGGCAGAAAGGTGACCGTGGCGTATTTGGGCAAAGAGCGTGCCAGTCTCGTCTAGGTATTCCCGTTTCATTATGCTATGAATGCAATCTCAGATAGGAAAACCTATCAAGCATGCCTTCCCATGATCTTTCTTGGTTCCCCACCGACCGACTCATAGACGTATGCATATAGCAACGCAATCTCAGCACATATGCCACCACCCTCAGAACATATCCTGTACAACCACCACCCTCACACCACCCCAATCATCTTCAGTACCCGTCCGACCTGCGCCGTCCGCCCTTTCACAGGAGCCTGTTTCACTCCGAAAAGTTTCACCGTTGTATCGCGCCACATGCCCACGCTCGTCAGTCCAGCTACATAAATATCGCCCCAGAGGAGCGAAGTGAGCCACAGTGCCGATGCAGGAGACCACTGTAGAAATCATCAGTCGAAGATACCATATTACTTCCGAGTGACTCACTTGGAACCGACGCGGAAGAACCGGTTGAGGTGGTGGCAGTACATCGACGAGTGAGGCGCCTTTGAGCACATTGAATACCTTTGACGAAGGTGCACCTCCTCTGGGAGTCGTGTCTTGGATCTTCGGCAACAATTCAGATATCGCCACGAGTACAGGATCCAGTGGCAATCTGACTCGGCGTCAGCCGCAAGTCAGATAATCACCAAAAAATAACGCAAACTTACCCCTTTTGCCAACTTGACACCCATTCCTGAGTGGGAATATATCCGTTGGGTCCAACACCCGCATAAGCCACCTTCATCAACTCGTCATCCGGCACTTCGGCCTCGCTAGTAGGGCTTGACAGAGATGTAACGCTTTCCGTAGCGCGCATCTTGCCTCGTGCCTTCTCGCTCAATGGTTGGGGCTTGTGGTCCGGCTCGGGCTGCTCGGCGTTAGTCGAGGTGTGTGACAGTGGGTCGGCACCATTTTGTAGGTCACCAGGGGAGGTCAGAGGTTGCGTCGCAGTCGGTACATCCGTGGATTGCTTTCGCTCTTGGGTCGGAGATGATGGCAGCTCGTAGTCGTCTGTCGCACGGCCCAGCAAAGCAGCTTTCTCAGCCAGCATTTCTAGCTCAGACTCGGTCCGCTTGATTCCTGGTGCATCTTCCTTTTTTACGGTTTCTGAGAATGTCAGAAAACCCTATCAGATTTCAGCGAAGCATACCTTGGGCCCGAACCGCTTTGCGGCGTTGAATTTCCCGGAGACCAGAAACAAGGGTGAAGGTGGCCAAAGTCTGAAAGTCCTGGTGTGATCGCAAGATGGCGTATACGAGATTCGGATTTTCTAACAAAGTCAGCAGATTTTGAATAAAACCACGTACCGTTCAACTGATAGTAAAGAATCGAGTTGAAAGTCTCGAGCAGGTAGTACACGAGTCTAGGATGCCCCTCGTCTGCGAGCAGAAAGTTTGGCGCCGAGAAAGCCTTGAAGAGCTGCAGTAGCCGTGTTGAAGCCTGTACACCGAGATTATGTAAAAACGGTGCAACATTGGCAATACTAATAGTCAATGCCGGAAAGAGAGGATTGAGACCCGGTGTCGTTGCGATCGAGTAGATCGACTGCTCCTCATCAGCACTAAGTTGAGTTCAGGAATAGAATGATACGCACGACGATCATGAAATCGGCTACCGAACCGGACACTGCCCATTTAGCGGGAATGGTCAGTCTCATCGGCTGATTGAGCGCTTCTGCAAAGCCTTGATCCGCTGAGAGAGTCTGAAGGAGGTACGACAACATTCTAAGTAGACCATGATGGGCTGAAGTGGACTGTCAGCAGGCAACCTTCTCGCCTTGAGTCAAACTCACCAGGATCGTCTTTGAGCTCAAGACAGGTGAGGAGCACATGGCCGACAACCTCTGTGATCTTGCCGCTTTCGAACACGTACGTGCGGAAGCGCTTGTTGAGGTCCACCATTCGCCAAAGAAGCATATCTGCGAAGTTCAGCTGCGTGCCCCATGTAAGTGGATAAGAGAGCTCACATGTCTCAAGTAGGTATGGGATCGGCTTCTTGCTCCCTGGCAAGTAGTTGTTTTGAACGGCGACATGCTCCTCCAAGATCCCCGTGATACCTGTTAAGATGAATGCGAAGTCTTCTCTCCGATGCTAGCAAGGTCAGCGTTTTAGGATTCAATGTTGAACTTACTAATTTGGAGACAAAGTATCTGAAAGCATTCTCATCTCTCTCACCCATGACGCCATCGACCTCTCTACTGTGATCGAGCGCAACAAGCAAAACCATCAAGCAATCCCGAACCAGAGTGCGCCGTTCGTCAGCGACCGTTGAGATGAGGTGATTGTACGGCAGCTGGCCTGTGACACCGGACGAGGTTCTGGCAGGGGCAAGTGAAGTGTTGAGAAGCGAACAGAGAAGGGAGAGGACAAGACGCCTCTCAAGAGAATGAGTGAGCTGCTCCAAAGGTGGATTAGGGGTAGTGGCAAGTGCGTGAGGTGGAGTGTATATCGTCGTAGAGAGCAAAACGATCAGGAAGCCTGAATGTCACATCAGCTATCAGCTCGCTGGTTAAGCTTTTAAAGGTGAAACTCACGAAGGACTTCAGTCTTATTGCGGTCCAACTCGGCAGAACTGCCTACGCTGACTGTACTACCAACACCTTTCTCCCAGATGACATACTATACTGATCAGCATCCGCATGAAGGGCATGATTAAGTTCACACTCACGTTGATCTTCTCATCCTCTTCCTCGCTCTGCACGCTGACCGGCACTGTGAATCCGGCACAGAATAACAGATCGATCGTACAGCTAAATAAACGATCCACCAAACAAGGCATCGTGTTCTCCTCTTCCTCAGTTTCACCTTCCATTTCAGCTGGTGGGGCCGGTGAATTTTCAGACAGAGGATCGGCAAGCGGAGGAGGGTTCGATAGAGCTGCGTCTGACTGCTTGGGTGGGTTGCCTACACTCGCTTTGAATGCTCGCACACCAGCATCGTCCTCCTCATCCGAGTCATCCTCAATAGTGAACTGCTGTTCCGACTCTCTCGCCCCCTGCTCCTGCTCCTGGTCCAGATCTACTGACGTTTTCCCATTTGTGGTATTCCCATTGGCGGCGGTCCCATTTGAAGCAGCTTCAATAGGCTGTCTAGACCATAACCATTTTTTTCCAAACGTTTCTTCGCCTCCCCCTTCCTCTCTCATATCTGATTCGGCCTCATAGACCACCACCAATATTCTTCCGAGAACTCTTAGACAGTTTAAAGCGTCCCTCGTTGGGTCTTGTCCTGATATTGAGGAAGAAGAAGTAGGGAACGATGGGGAAGGAAGAAGCGTGAATAGATGATGTGAGAGATGTAAGATGAGATTGGCGAGATTCGTGGGTTGCGCAGTCAGCGCTTGACGGACTGTCAATGACATTAGCCTAATTCCACAGTCACCAGTCGAGAGCCAGCTGTTATGTTCAACGTACTATCTTGCACAGAAATGAGGGAATAGACATCCGCAGTAGAATTGAAGATGGTATACCATTGTGCCCAGTATGCGACATCGGCAAGCGGTATTACCTTTACAATAGCAGTCAGCAGGGTTGATAGTCATGAAGCTTAAAGACTTACCTCTTCAGAATATAACCGTTTGATACCATTATCCCCAGACTTGAACTTCACCAGAGCATCCTCTTGAGTCGAAAGGAATGGCAAGCCGATTGCTTGTGGAAACGACTTGAAGGTCGGCAGCCGCCTGAACATTGCAAGGACAACCCCGAGATTCTCTCTGCCAAATGATAAGCAGCAGAGGATGGGATGGTTTCCTTGATCAAGACAAGGGCTATGGATAGAAAGTCTAAGTGAACGTCTCTCTCTCATTGCTTGGCGGACACGCGCGGCTTAACGGGTCACCCATTTAAATCATCGGATTTGCCCTATGGAAGATACAGCATCTCGTCTAATGATTGTACTGTATCACCGTTTTGCTCTAGCCATGAATTCAAATTAGACGGTACACATGGATATCATCATCCGGATCGTCCATTTTGGCGGTGCCCACCCCATCTGTTGTGATTATGAGTCCCCTGCTTGACTTCCCTCCGCGACTCTCTCATGACGTCCCCTTCTTTGTCAATTTCTCTGCCTTCTCCCTTCCCCGCTCAACACTTTCCCTCCTGGCCTTACCACCTTCGCCTTCCTCTCCTCTCCCTCCTTCCGTCTCACCTTTCCGCTCTGCAGTCTTCTCCTTGGCCTTGCTCTCCTCACTCTCACTGGCCAGCTCGCTAGCCTCATCTATAGTCTTATCAATGTCTAGCTTCTTATCCCCATCTGTTGACTCGTCTTCATCGCTCTCTTCGGATTGTATTGATTTGTCCGGGTTCTGTGTAATTACCGGAGATGACTTTGGAACCTCGGCATTCCTGGCGAGGTTCTCGAGTTCGCCTTTCCATTCAATATCGTAGTCGGCCGCTATGCGAGCAATCTCTCGACGAATCGTCTTGGCCTCTGCGACTGTTGCATGATCAGCGGATTCGACCGTGTGAGAGAAAAAACTGATCTCACCCATCTCGGTCCATTTCTCGATGTCCAGACCGTGCTGGTCATATAATCGCCGTTGCCGCGCTGTGATGCTCAGATCGAGCAGAGATGAGTAGGAAACTTCGCGATTGTGATACGCCAGAAATGCGACCGATGCGAGAAGCGATCCAAATCCCACAGACCATGTAACGGGCTCCATCACGTCCCAACCGGCATCTGTAAAAAAAGCTGGAACACGTTCAGCATTCATAGCTGATATGAGGTCGTGAAATGGGACCAACTTACTCCATCGAATGACCGCAACCCAGTAGGCAGCACCTACACTCAAAGCGAAGATAGCTAGTCTCTGTGCTCCCTTATGAGCAGTCAGATCGATCCTTCGGTATCAGCTACGAGCCATAACATCACACCCACTGTTTCTTTTGCTTGGTCATCCGGTCCAGATCCTTAGTCAGTATCAGTAACCTCTTCCGAAGATATGTCGTTCTACTAGCGAAACTCGGTATTTTCACCTCCAGTATCAACCCGTCCTCTGGAACTTGATCTGGATCGGGGCTAATGATAATCTTGAATCGTTCGTTCGAGCAAGCTTGTTTGATAAAATCGCTCAAATCGGTCGAGGTTGACCATGAAACTTCTTGTAATCTTCCTTTATCTTTGCGCCTCTCTCCCAGTAAAGGGCCTCCATCGTCCCCTCCATCTGCTCCTGGTCCATCATCTCCTTCGTCTCCGTCTTCAGCATTACGAAGGTGCGTATCAAGATCTGATTCAGGGCCCGTCATTGCTCGGAAGGTGATTTCTGAATTACGATGGTTGGGTGGTAATGATCCTGTGATGAGTCGAGCGAGATGAGATAACGGTTGAGAAGGATGTAAGAGGAATGCAGTCGGCTGAGGGGTATGCGATGATGGTGGATTTTTAGAGAACCCTTCAGTTGATGTAGGAAGAGGTAGTATGAGCTTGAAGAGATGAGATGTGGTCGGTTCTAGCTTGCCTAGCCATGGTGAAGATGTATCGAGACCTGCACTCGGGGTTTGAGAAGGGTTAAAGTCAGATGACGGAGCAGCGTCCGCCAGGAATTGCGAATGTGATATATCTAGAGCACCTTTCACCGGACGAGAGTCATCTTCAGCCCTCAGTACTGGTGTACTGCGCCATGGCCGTGATGTTGATGTCACGAACAACCGATACTGACGAGAGGTGGATACCCGATCGCGGAACTCTACTCTCGCTCCTGGACATGATGGTGGTTTTCGAGGTGGAGATAGCGAGAGCCATACTTGGCCTAGCTGACTGGTCAGCCTTGACCTCATGGACGCTTGACTGGGTAGTCCACACTATAGCAACGAGAAACAGACGTGAATTAAACACGACGTCATGTTATCAGGCACCACCGTTCCCAAGTCAGCTGACGTGGCATTCCATCTCTGGGTTGAACATGGGCTGAGGCTCTTATGAAATTCTCGTCCTTCGAAACTTCTGAACTCGACGAGGCCGGTCGTTGCCAATAGGCTCACCACTAGCAACCACAAGAGTTCACCGCGACGCTGTTTGTTGCAACGTCGATCGGTGAAACACGTGGCTCCCACGCGCCTCTGAAGGTCAGGCACACTGTTCGAAAATCAAGGCACGGATTCCCAGAGTTTCAGGAACGGGGTTGTTACTTTTCTAAGGGTCTTACGTGAAGGGGTCGAATAAGAAGATCAGCGCCACTCGGGCATGGTGTAGTCGTTTTCCGGACGAATCTGTTGACAGTGGACAAACCATATTCTTCTCAATTTGTAGTGTTGTTCAACATCATTGCTTCTCTCAGGCTATCGACAAGCTCGGAATTCGCCTCGAGCCCATCAAGGGCAAGGGCTGTCACGAACGTTTTCGCGACACAGTCGACGCGAAGGACGCTTGGTCCCCCTGGGCCACCGGCCTCGTCACAGGAGAGCGTGCGCAGCAGGAGTCGCAACGTTCGACTGAGCGGCGACGAGATCGAACATTCACTTGGTTCTTTGATTCTACTTTCGCCGAGTTTCAAAAGAAGCTCCATAGGTATTCTCCAAGCGGGTAGCGGGGTACTGCGACACGACCTTTAGTGTCTCTCAATTACATCATTTCGGCGCGTTTAAGACCAGCTGGTAGAATTTGTCGCGACTCCCAGTTCAAGCATCTCGAACGACCTTGGCCATCATTTGGGATATTCCATTCATTGAGCGAGAAAGATGGTCAAGGACACTGAGATCAGCATGGCAGGTCCATCCAAACCTGCTATCGCCAGAGCCACATCCTTCAACCCGCCCATTTCGTCTCACACACGAAACAGAACCCGATTTGCTCCTTCCACTTGGTCCTCAGTATGGTCAAAAGTAAAACAACAGCTTACACCTCCTTCTCACCCTTCGACCACCTCTGAATCTGTTCTCGGCAGTAGCGCGATGAATCGCAGTGAGTACTACGCGGATTCGATCACTGGCTATCCACCACATCTCGCACTCGAACTTCTCGATCCTCGTAAGGGTACAGAAGGGAAACACAAACGACGACGCAAGCCAAGTGCGCCGGCAACGAAGTCATCCGTGAGCAAAGCCGGTTCGCGATTTGGTGATGAGGAGGATGGGAATCCAGCGGAACCAGTATCGCATATAGTCGTAGACAACGATTTTGATCAATTTTCACCAGGGGTAGCAAAATCCGAATCGGGATATTCCAGTCGCTCACATGGAGCTCAAACGCCCACTATGGAAGAAAGCGGTGCTGGCGGGGGACTATTCGGCAGTAGAAAGGGTAGTCACGACAGTCCTGAGCCTGGAGGAGATAAGAGTGAGGTGGCAAGTGTTAGGCGGCCCAGGAAGTGGAGTAAGATCAGACGTTCGAGAGCGTACGAGCTGGTATTCGAGAGGGTATGGCCAAATATCAGACATTTCCTTGATTCAAGTTTCCCAGAGCAATCAAAGGAGAGATCATTCCAGAAAGAGGTGCGTTCATTATTGGGTTCATTTCGGCTAATCGTTTCACAGGCTTGGTTCACGCAAAAACCGGGAGCTATGGTAGCGGCAGGGTTCCTTCTCATAGCTTGGTGTTTGACTGTTGGACTTATACCTCAACCATGGAATAAATACAACTGGTATGCGTACTTTGGAGCCGGAGGTGTGAGTATTAAAAGTTGCTTGCACGGGACTTGTTTTTCCTGCGCGTTGCAGTTGGGATTGTGGTTGACGAGATACAGTTCTTCATCCTTCCATTACCTTTCTTTGTTATCTTTGATTTTCCTCGGCGGCACCAACGAATATGGCAACCGTGGCTCCTGGGCGCAACTTGGGTATTGAGCGATGTCCTTGTTATCGAAATGCGTGTGTGCGGATTCTTTGGAGAAGTCAATCGTTGTGGAACAAGGAATTTCATCAATCTGCTGGGTGAGTTCCATTCGTGTATGGGTCTGGATCGAGGAGTAACTGGTGGACAGGTTTTGCGTATGGATGTCCGGTTTTAGCCCTGTTGGCACTCCGCCAGAATCGCATTTTTGCCATTTTCGGAGCTATACAATGGAATGTCCTCGCCGGTGCTCTCGTCTCGTACCAGCCTAAAACGCCAACGTTGTTCTATCGGAATGTCGTTACTTGTGAGTTGTCCCATCCCATAATACCTTCTCTCGAGTCCTTGTTGCGCTTTTTCCTCGAGAGGGGCATTGCTGACTCTGGCTAGTCACCATATTTCAGGCATTCCTCATTTTCATTTCGTTCCTGCAAGAGCGATCGTTTCGCCAGATGTTCTCGCTCCGGACTCAACTCAAGACGCAATATCGCGCGACGCAGGGCGCCCAAGTTCTGGAACGCAGAGCTGCTGACTCGAAGAAGCGCTTCGTCTCGTACAGTGAGTTCTACTCTCAACAGTCAGAAATAAATCCTGACGATCTTTCAGTCTTTCACGAGGTCCGCGTGCCGTTAAATACTGCGCTGCTAGCTGTGCAGAATCTCGAGGGAGAGGAGGTCTTTAAAGGTCTCGATCCAGATCAGGCAGAGATGGTACATGGTCTGAGCAAGAGTCTCACCATGATGGAAAAGGTGCGCAATGTCTCTATCACTCCTATCATTGCCTTTACTTACCATACAGGTGTTGAATGACGTACTCTCCTTCAACCGTATGGAATCTGGAAAGGTATGCTCTCTGGCGACTCTAGTCTGACTGTCACAGTTTACTCAAGCTCGAAAACCGTTCGACTTCCATCAGTGCATGCAGCTCGTCGCGCTCTCACATCGCGTCCAAGCTCAGAAGGCTGGAATCGAGCTCATCGTTGACCTAGACAAAGACATCGATAAAGTTGGCGGTATCTTCGTTGGCGACGAAATGCGACTTCGTCAAGTCTCGAGTAATCTCGTTTCGAACGCCATCAAATTCACTGAAGCGGGATCTGTGCGCATTGTTACGAAATTATTGTACCCTAGATTCGAGCCAACACCTTCGGTCGAACTTGACGACCCTCTGCGACAGGCGGCTATCAACTTGCGACACCAACAAGAGCTAGAAGAGCAGGATCGGCAAGATCAATCTGCGTCGCCTATTTTCTCCAGTGGGGCACGAATCAGTCGAGTACTGGGTTCTGCCGATTTGGACAACGCTTCAGGATACAGCAGAACCGGAGGATCCGTTGATCTGGAAAAGGGCAGCGTGCAAATGGAGGATCGTCGAAGGTCGAAAGATACCGTTCGGGATAGAGAGGACAAGCAAGGGAGGACTGCGGTTATCCGAGTGGAAATACATGATACTGGAGTGGGGTTGAGAAAGTCTGACGTGATCGAGTGAGTAGAGGCTCTTTATGGCCATGGGTGTTGTGCTCACGTTTCAGCAATCGGCTGTTCTCCCCCTATGTGCAGACCGAGATTGGGCGACGACAGGGTGGGAAAGGTTCTGGACTCGGCCTCGCTCTCGTACGGCAAATCATCAAGCTATTTGATGGTCGTTTGGGCGTCGAATCCGAGTGCGGCAAGGGCTCGGTCTTTTGGTTTGAAATTCCTTTTGCGTTACCTCGCCCTCAAAGAGCTCAATCATACTCATCACCGTCGATCACAAGAGCTCCAACGCTTAGTCCACCTGCATTCAATCCACCTGGCAGTACAGGAGGCGGTTTGATGAGTATAGTGGAGCAAATGCAACCCGAGGGCACGAATGGCCATGCAGGAGGAGGGCATTCAGATCGACCAGAAACACGTCCTGGGATGACCATGACGGAGAGCACGATGCCGCTCTTGCCAGAAGCACATGGGCAGATGTCACCAGCCTCGTCTAGGACGCAAGGGTCTTGTAAGTAATCTCTTGAGTGATCCTTGGAATGTGTTACTGACCTATCCCTATAGTGCCTGGAACATGGGAAGAAATTCACACTTACCCCCCTCCAGAGTCTTCTACATCCGGCATGACATTCACCGATCCGTTTGCAGCAGCCGCAAGAAATGGTGCGATCACACCAATGCCTTCTGCAAATCCGAGGATATCTACAGAATCGGACGAAAGGAAAACGGCCGTGGACAGTGATCAATCTGAAACCAAGATAACACGAAATGGCGGGTCGACAAAACCGTCAAACGCGACATCTTCACAAGGACCGCTCAATGCACTTGTTGTTGACGACGACAGGCAAGTTGTTCAAATTTGCAAAAAATAGACACTAGAGATTGACATTGCTGCTTTAGGCTCACACGAATGCTCATGTCTCGAATGTTGACAAGACTGGGCCATCAAGTGACAACAGCGGAGAATGGAAAGGTCGCCCTTGGGATGATCAGAGATAGTTTCTTAGGGCAGCCTGACGCGCCTCAATTTGAGATTGTGTTCTTAGACAAGTGAGTGAAATTTGATATCAAAGCTCTGCTGTTGTATGGAGCTTTTTTGTTCGGAATAATGAAGCTGACTCTCTGGCCAGTCAAATGCCGATGATGACTGGTGTTGAAGTGGCCCGTGAGGTCCGACAAATGGGATGTCCATTATTCATCGTTGGCTGCACCGGCAACGCCCTTCGTGAAGATCAGGTATGTCTTCCTCTCTCTCTCTCTCTCTGACGAATACTTTGATCTACTGCTGACAGAATAATCAGGACGAATATATATCTGCCGGAGCAGACGATATCATTCCGAAACCTATACACCAAAAATCGGTGATTGAGATGATTAAAGAAGCGAGAAAGAGAGTAGCGGGGGAAACGTCTCCGAAGACTCTGGAGGCGGACGAATAGGATCTGTAAGCTAAGCTCATTGAATATAATGCTTCGAGTTAGGGATTCGGCGAGGTGGTGTGCATCACATAGGAAAAGGAAGAAGGGGGATGTGAGACTTTTTGGGAACGACACGACATATAATACTTGCATGTGTCTGAATCATTTTCTTTCTTTAGGTTTATACGGTACATACATACATACACACGACATTGGTATATAAAACATCATACATGACATGTAAATTATCAGTGCTTGAAATTTTGCGTATGTCTTTATTCTCTTGTATCGAGAATGGAGCGTGCGAATCTGTAGACGGATTACGACATTACTTAAGTATTGATGTTTCGCCTGTGAGGGATAATAATCGCCTTGGAAATTGTACACGAATCCTGCCTCATTCATCTGGTCATCTGTTGCATAGTTGTTATCCCGACTTAGTTCCATTAACCCGTTGAAAGACTTGTTTTTTTCCCCTTGACCCCGCCACTACAAGTTTGCTCAAGTGTGACCAAGCTATAACCAAGTCAGCAACTTCAGTAAGATCGGCCACGGAACGGGAGAACGGGACTGACGACATGCTGAGCAGAGTAAGCCTCGCTGATAAATTCCTTCTCCTCTGGAGTCAAAGTAATATTGACCGCATCTACGACGCCTCGGCATCAGTTCTTGTCATGTCTAAGTACGATGAGAATGGACTGACCGATCAATTCCTGCAATCTCTCTTTCTTGGTACTACCGACGATAGGAGCCGTGATGAAATCGTTGCTTAGAGACCAAGCCACACCGACTTGAGCCATGGTGCATCCCTTCTTCTTGGCTACCTCTTCTACACGCTCGTTGATCTCTCGCCGAGCTTCATCGGGCTTATCGTGACCGCGTTGTTTGTATGTGCTGCATTGGAGAAAAGAGAGAATCAGTCTGACTGATGATGATGATCTCCTTGTTTTCGTTGGATGAGGGAAGAGGAGATACTCACGAGTCGGTCTTAACGCGAAGAGTCTCTTCGGCTTTCCATGGTCGGGCTAGGAAACCACGGCATAGCGGAGACCAAGGGATCATTCCTATGCCGAACATCTGAAAAGTGTCAACGAGCGCTGCAAGAAGCACAGATGTCTCTGGAACATACTTTGAGAGTCGGAACCATCTCGCGCTCTTCTTCCCTATACGCAGCGTTGTGGAAGTTTTGCATGCTGATGAACGGCGTGAGCTTGTTGTTGATGGCGTAGTCTTTTCTAAAGTCAGCAAGCGATATCTCAATGGACGCGGTAATAGATTATGGGGAAAGAGGAGAGACTGACTCTGCATAGCGTGGAACTGGTACGCCCAGCAACTTGACATGCCAACGTATCGCACCCAGCCTTTCTGCACGACGTCGTGTAGAGCTTGCATCTGTGGCAAACCTCAGCTTTCATCGAAAAGGTGGAACACAGATACGAACCGTCTCGGCGATAGGGGTATCAGGGTCAAATCTGATCCGTCTTAGTTTTCGCTTGTGACTGGATGCGAAAGGAGCCTTACCGATGGCATTGCAATACATCGATGTATTCCATATCTAATCTCTTCAAGCTCGCCTGTACGGAGTCAAAGATGTGCTATAAGGACATCAGCATCGTTATCCTGAGAGTAAGTCATCAAGAATGAGGACCACCCTGGCTCTGGGCTGGCGCTTAGAAGATATTAACTGACTTTGCGAGAGAGACCCTTGCGGTTGATAAAGTCGTCCTTCTTGCCTTTCTCTGAAGGAGGAACAACGGGGAAGAAGACTTTGGTGAGGATAACAACGCTCTCCCGAGGACACTAAAAGCAGACATCAGCCTTCGTTTTTCCGACCAACTCTTGGAAGTACAGCGATCTAGGGAGTAGAGATTGAAGAATGACTCACACCAATGGCCTTGATAGCTTTGCCCAAGCAGACTTCGGATAAGCCCCCAGAGTATCTAAGCTCGTCAATATCCAGGAAGGCGACAATTGTACAGCTTGACTGACGTGTTCGCAGTACTGAAAGCAAACAAAGATGATCAGCTCAAGTCGTCATTTAGGCTCCGCCACACATACTCAAAGGTGTTAATACCATGCTCATATGCGTATTTGATATGATCAATACCTGTTTCTTCATCGAGAATCCATTCTTGGTGCCTATCATGGATCAGTTCTTCCTCTTATCACGAAGATGCACCAAGACATACTCTGGAGATCCGTAGGCTGGACATTCTACTCTCAGCTCATGTTACAGTGGTTTCAGACAAATGCTCACACATGCAGCCACTGGCATCCCACAGATAAGCAATCTACCCTGGCTGATAATCTATCAAGAAACAATACATACAGGATGATTTTGGATACCTTGAGGCCGCTCTTGCCCAGATTGACTGCCAGATAATGAGCACCATGATCAAGAATTGAGAGACAAGCTTGCCATATTGCATCTTATTTTCAGCGGACATCGCGTTCGTGTCAAGTAGCCTCAGTTCCGACTACAAAAGGACAGATACAGGTGAAAGCTGATAATATGTGGTAGGGAGGGGGTTGGCGAATATATCGGAGACAAGTCCAGCATTCAACGGTCATCGCCGTGACCTCCACCACCTCCACTTCTTTCGGGACATCGACTCCTCCCGAGATTGCTGTTGCGTAACTCTATTATCACAATGCACGCGCACTCTTCAGCAGTGCATGGCCGCACAGATCACTTGTCGCGCACACACTCCCTTAAACGACGGACTATATATTCTACCAGGGTGTTCACGACATCGCCACTTGCACGTGGCACGACAGCAGAGTCCTTGACATTGTCCAAAAATATGGCCTGTAAGACGCTGTTTGCTTCTTGCCTTGACGAGTGCGATGCGGATTGCGCAATAATCTGTATCTCGGCTTTGCGATCAAGATGGAGCATTTGCGCCAGTTCGCGCCTGATAGTGTCTAAGCAATAACCTTCAAGGCTATGCTTTGCCTACCTCCACATTGCTGGTATATCACTTCTGCGCAACATCGCCTTTGCCTAAACCGGTGAGAGACGCTTCATGCTGTTGACCCACCTTCTGCACATCCGTCTGGGTCAGCTGCAGCAGGTCATCGTGTCTGACTCCGATACTACGCTGATTGGCTTGCACATCCGGAGAGTGGTCTTGCTCACTCTAGCCAGTCACTGGCTCTGACACCAAGCCATTCTAATCTTGCTCCCAGAGCTAGATTGGTGTAATCGTGCGAATATCGCGTTGACTTGGACCCCTTTGTGTATACAGAAAGGATGTCGAGACCATGTGGATCTGCATCAACCAGTGCGTGGAACGTGACGCTTTCGCACATTAGACCGAAACAAAATGCTATCTCGACGTACTCGGCATACGCGTCTCGTATCATTGCGAGGAGCTGCACAGTCGCCAAGTCGGGGTATCCTTTGCCCTGTTTCCACATAAGTTTCGGTGGATGTCCTGGAACCTACTGTAACGAGTATCCCCGCTCCGATTCGTGCGTCGTCAAGGAGTCGAGCCCCACATAAATGTTGGAAGACAGCCTGTACTGGGTCAGTCACCGCAACGCAGGTCTGGGAGTCTATCAAACGTCTTTCTCCACTATCAACACCCAGCTTAATTTTTGCTCTGAACCGATTCTGTCGATCCTTTCTACTGGTGGGATGAGTGAAGCCTGTCCTGTCAGCATTCAGTACCGAACCTTCAGCATCCGTCAACCGACGTTAGTGGACGAAAAAGACAGCTCTTCTCCTGATTTCATCCAAACTCTAAGAACCGACGATGCAACCAAGCCCTTTGAAGTTGCGCACTCGAGGTGAGTAAGTATAATCCCTAATGGTCTCGGCGAAACGCACGACGTTGAAGTCTTGGCGTTTCAGTTCTGCCGAAGCGACCATGTTATCCACAAGCTAGCATGAAAATCAGTTTTATTTCTGTTTGAAGTTGAATCAACAGGACCTTATCAACGACTACTTGAGTCTTGAATAATCCGACATCTTTATAGTATATATCCCTCCGATGTCAGGCTGTACGATAGAAGTCAGCGCACCTTTTCGTAGTCACACTATTGGTCAGGATGGCTTCGTAGAGAAGTGATGCAATCCGAAGAATGCATGCTGTCCCAAGTCAGATCAGTATCTCGTCTCGGTGACCATACCCATGCGGTGTAAAGCTGGCTCCTTGTTGCTACTCAAGAAAATGGAGGGATCGTCCGGAAAGCTGGTGAGTTGGTCGTCACTGGCAATCGTCAGCCGCTCTTCCAAATGTTGCTCTATCAGCTGACCCTGTCGTACGATTGCGCAGTCTCATTGAAACTCCAACAATTCCTTCATCTTCCGTTGCTGCCTCGACCTTCTCTTGACTACTTTCTTGAGTTGGCTCTTCGACGTTCTTTCTGCGTGTGTTTTTCATGGGTAATCCTTTTTCCATCTCCTTCTTGTTCAGGATTTCCAGCGAGGTGTTGGTCTGCTCTAAGAAGTGGAGGAAGAGGGATGACAAGTAACTCAGCGCTTGCTCCCTGAGCGATCAGGATCTACCTTCGCAATGAGGGTGACAGGTATGACTTACCGACGTGCTTCCCAGGTGACTGTCACTCGCTGCTGGGACTCTTCAGTGAAATCATTTATCTCGTCAGAAGTGGTGGAAGTCATATTGTTTCTCATCATCTGATCGTGTCGCTGTTGCAGCCGTCGTAGTAGCTCCGCATCGTTCTCTTCGTCCCCAGCAACCTCTGCGCTGATTTCTGCTGGGAGTTGTGGTCTTTGTTGAATGTTAACGTGGCCAAAGACTTGCTCGAGCTCGTAGCCATCATCGTCGCTGTCGTGAAGGATATCATCGTCCTCGTCGTCAATCAGGTCATCATCGTCATTATCAGCAATAGTAGTGATGTCTGGTATCTGCTCATCAGAATCTAGTGCATTGGGATCATGATCAGAGTGGTAAGAGTGAAGGACTTCCTCGTCATCAGTGGATTCGTCGTCGCTGTCGAGTAGACGGCGCTTGCTAGCACCTCGCTGTAGAAGGGATTCATGGGCGAGGGGATGATTCCGAAATGAAGGTACGGAAGGCATTATCTGTGTTGTAGCTATCGCACCTGCCAAGGATGTGTTTTGATATGCTGCTTTGTAGTTGTATGGTCCAGAGGAAAGAAGGGCGAAACAGAGGAACGGAGGAATGAGTGAAGAAAACAGTCGCCAGTTGATCATTTCCTTTTCCGGTCCCCCCTTTTAGATCACCCGCTCCTCCACTTTTCAAGTTG
The DNA here is from genome assembly GCA_002105065.1 of Naematelia encephala. Classification (NCBI taxonomy): domain Eukaryota; kingdom Fungi; phylum Basidiomycota; class Tremellomycetes; order Tremellales; family Naemateliaceae; genus Naematelia; species Naematelia encephala. The sequence continues at coordinate 19,883 of MCFC01000102.1, forward strand.
GATTTTTGCTCGAGCCAAAGCTCAATCTGACTCTCAAAGATGTTCAAGATCACTCGGTCAGCGCCCACGTTATCTCAAAGCTTCCTTGAAGACGAGTCAGTACCCAGTGTACATCGACGTCATCCCGATGAGCTGTCTGCAATGGATATAGACGACAATGACAATGATCTTGGAATCGGTCCGTCTAGCCTGAGAAAGGATATAGTTAGCGCCGGAGAGGTAATCACGAGTTCCAAAGAGTTCATGCGGTGAGCAGAGGACCCTTGATAGCATTTAGTGATAATCTAATGATGCCTGTAGGGGCCATGGGACATATGTGGAGGACGATCAGGTTATTTCGAGCGTGACCGGTACCATTGAGAAAGTCAACAAGCTCATCTCTGTCAAAGCACTTAAGTCAAGGTTAGCCCCTTGATCTCACCTCATTCCAACTCTCGAGGCTAACTCCCAATGCAGATACGTACCCGAGGTTGGCGATCTTGTTATTGGCCGGATTGTCGAAGTACAACCTCAACGCTGGAAAGTGGATACCAACGCTAGACAAGACGCTGTCCTCATGTTGTCGAGCGTCAATCTTCCAGGTGGCGTGCAGGTATGTCGATTTGTTGCCTGTGCTGTATAAGATGCTAGTGGTGATTGGGTACTGATATCGGTTACTTTAGAGAAGGAAAATGGAATCAGATGCGCTGAAGATGCGCGATTTTCTGGCCGAGGGAGATGTTGGTTTCTACATCTCCGCTTTAAGCTGAATGCAGGCTGATCTTACTAGTTGCTCGTAGCAGAGGTCCAAGCGTTTTTCGCGGATGGTGCCATGTCTCTACATACCCGGTCCTTAAAGTATGGCAAGGTAGGTATCTTTCGGTTTACATCATTTCGCTAATGTGTCCGCCTCTTCAGCTTCGGAATGGCCAACTCCTGACTCTCCCACCCCGGCTCATCCGTCGTTTGAAATCACATTTTCACCATCTCCCACCTCCTTGTGGACCTACAGGCGTCGATATCATTCTCGGCTTGAACGGGTTCGTTTGGGTCAGCGCCGGAACGTCTGAGTCTCAGCGAGAGGGAGGCGAGGGGTTTGATGCTGAGGGCGTTTATTCCAATGTCAACGACGTGCGTACATTCGATCCTTACTCCCCTTTTTGTCTAGGGTCATGGTACTGATACGGCTGCTATAGGATATATCTCCAGAAGGACGCCGGGCAATTGCGGAAGTCGCTAATCTCATCGAGGTGTTTGCAGCATATGACGTCCCACTCAGCGACACGCTTATCGCGGATGGGTATGCGTGGATTACACAGCAGAGAAAGTCTAGACCATCAAGCGGTGCAATCAGGGGAGGCGAAGCAGAACGGATGGTGTTTGAGGTTACAGGCCTGGACATCATAAGTACATCTGCATGAAAGGATCATTCCTACATGCATCGGATACAAAAACTGACGTCACTGACTCTGGTGTCTCCTCACACGCCTACTTCTCGTCTGCTGCTTTCAGCTTCACGCTAACGCCACTCGGTGGAAGGCAAATGACGAAGCCAGAGAAGGCTTGCTGACGTCAAGTCTCTCACAACGAAACGCCTCGGTTAAAAGCACTGACAAAGCAAGTACCAATGTCCTTTGTTGCCAAACCTCCTGAACTTGTACAGCACAATTTGTGGAGCTTTGGTCGACGCGCCCATAGAGAACCTTTCATTACTGACAGTTTCCTGTCAGCGAATTGCAGCATCGCCACAACGGCCTATAAAAGACACGGGTGCTTCCCATTCGTTGTGTCCATCATTTTTCCACTTAATCTTCCCTGCGACTCATCACAACAGTCTTCATCAAATATCTCATCAATATCCTCAGAGCTCAGCAGATTCTGATGAGCAGCTCTCGCAACCCCTCTGTTCGGATGGGCCTGCTGGCTCCTCACGCCTCGGGTTCCAGACCTCAATTCCCGTACAGTTCTCTCCCTATCTACGATACCACCATTGGCGATGATCTCGACCTGGAAACAGGAGACCGAGACGGTGGCTCTGATTTCACAGACACACGTAGGCCACCTGGCCAAACAGGCCACCAGTGGATACCGGCCCCGATGACACAAGCGCCGTCGAGGGGGGCGGTGGAATCTGACTCCAAAGGATCATCGAAGTGGGTCGTTGCCTTACCTCTTCCTTTCATCGCTGGTGCTCTGACCGGATACCTATGGGGGAGCTGGAATACATACAGTCAAAACCAACTGGTAGCGATGATGAATGACACCAGAAATGCTTGTGTGAACGCATCAACGGCTTTGCCGTCTACCCTCGAACACTCTCACGCCACCTACCAATCTCACGTCGACGCTTCAGACATCGCAGGATTTGGGAAATCTCCCAGCCTGACTACTTTGACCTTTGTCAACCGCGAGACTGACACCAATCGTGGTAACGGCGACGAGATGTTTGATTCAAGTCCCGACTACTCTCGGGAAGATGACTTATCTTTGGTCCCTGGGACTGAAGAGCTCAACGATGGCTCCAACGCTAGTGGTCATACCAGCAAGGAAGACTGGGACGTCACAGTGGCAGAACAATCCATGGACATGGAGCCCAGGAGGGTTGATGTCACCGTCTCGGTCGTGGAGCTGGAGAAGACAGGAACTCAGGTGGACAAGGAGAGCGATGAGGAGGTGTAAGATCAATACGGAAGCGTGGTTTTGCTCTGCTTGCTATATAAGTTGAGGGTGGATACGTGATCATCGATTGGTTTTGGCTCTGCTATAACCGGCTTGTGATTCCCAAGTGTGTTGTGAATATTGTAATAACAATTGAGAGTAGTGTAATGATACTTGTGAATAGTGCAATGTTACTTGTGGATGTTGCAATGGTACTTGTGAATCATATATGCATGCCGTTTCGTTTATGGCAGGGACATATTCGCTCTCTGCCTTCACTCCTCTCACATATCTGAGACATGAAGCGCGAAGTCATGAACCAAGCAAGGATCAAATTCCCTGTTTTTCCAAACTCCGCAACATGCGCAGCATAGTCTGTGGGGAGACTAAAGAGAGAACCTTTCAACAGCATCGCCTCGGCAGCATATAAGAGGCAACACGCCTTCCCCACTTGTGTCTCTCAACTCATCTTCGAGGCTCTGCTACGTCTCCATAGTGCTCTTTGGCATGACAGACACAACTGAGCCCTTACCCCGCAGACGTCGATCGACCAAGAATCAGGGGTGCAAGCCAGCGGTCAGGGAGCGATGGGCACCGAAGAGCAGACGACCCTTGTTCGAAGAATTTCTCTGCGCTCATTCTGTTTCACGGGGGGTACCGTCTTGACTGTGTACTCCTTCGCATTTCTCGCCTTAATCATTGCGAAAGACAGAAGTGTTTAGACAGACATGAGACCTACAACTCCAGAACTGGCCAAACTTAATATTCCGACCTTGACGGACAACGCAGTGCATACTGATGACCTTGTGAGTCAGGGCGATACGATTGAAGGGCATGGCAGTTTGTCAACATCCTTACCCAGTCACGATGTCTCTCAGAATGTTTGGTCTTTGGCTTTCGGACTCGATCAATCACTGATCCTGGCACCACTGGTCACTCGACCCAGCAAGACCCGGATGCAATTACGAGAGAATTTCACTTCGGGCCAGGCATTGTCGATGCTTACACTTTGGTTGTCGATGGTGACGATGGGAGGGACAAAGAGGACGATGAGGAAGTGCCAGATCACGGTGGACACACTGTCGGTTCACAATCTACCGCATCCAGTTCCTGATCTTATGCCGTGTGTCACGAATACTGTGATGACTTGAATGTACGTACTGTGAGCAATCCTTTTTTACCATGAATGACACCTGCATGCATTGCATTTGTGGCAGTGAGGTCATACTCGGTTTCTCGTTTCACTCTGACGCATTTGAAACGCCTCGTTGAAACGCCTTGGTTAACGCAAAGACAATGACAAAGCAAGCAACTTCCGTTGATTATCCGCCTCCTAGAATACAGTATAAATTATACAGCAATGAGAACCTTTCGCTGGCATTGCCTTGAGGATTTATAAGAGGCAGCTTTACTCGCCTTTCCCGTTTGTCTGTATCACCCACCCACCCCGACTTTTGACTTTCTGCTATACATCACTCGATTTTTCTTCCTCGAGATGGCAAATACAAGTGGATCTATCTCTCTGTCATCTGGTTCGAATGACAAGACGGACACCTCTACTCGGTGCTCGAACGCAGTTCCGGCCGCCAATTCAGTGATCAGCTCGAATGCTTTACGAGTCGTCGGTGGCTTGTTGTTCGTGGCCCTCTGCCTTCGCAAGTCTGCGAATCCTTCGTCGGAGCTTGCCAGCGGAAGCGTACAAACGAACAATCACATGACTCCACACCCTGCAGAACCCTCATGCAGTGTTTGGACTTTGACCAATACAGGTGATATTGGCAAGTGCGATGCAATGGGCGGGAGTGGCAATTGGTCGGATGTCTGTCCCAGTCACCATGATCCTGAGGACCCTGGTACTGGTACCAATGACAGTTTTAACCAGAAGGATTTGGCCATGATCACCACTGGCTACAGTCAGATGGACCTCAGCGAGTTCCAAGTCAAAGCTTGGCCTGAAGGTGGGGGGCAGTGCATGGCTGAAGATGGCGACGAGGACGAGGTATACGATTGAGATGAATGCGAGCTGTAATATAAAGACTGGTATTCTCGACTGCTTGTATTTCTATTTGTTATCCGTCATTTGCGTTACTGTACATAGCTCCTTTCCATATTTCGAAGTGTGTTGGAAATATTCGGGTGGTACTTGTAGGTTATTGGACGATACTTGTGTATGCCGGAATGATACATGTTGTGCTGGAATGATACTTGTATGTACATGTTGTACTGGAATGATACTTGTATGTACATGTCCAAGGTTACAGTATTGACTGTACCTATGTTATACCTGTATTCATACATTGATTTATTAGAAATGTTCATTTCATACGCCATACTCGGTTTCTCGCTTCATTCCCACGCATTTCAAACGGCTCGGTCAGCGCAGAGACAATGCAAGCCTCTACTTCCGTTGTTCTCCTCTCCTGAATTACAGCATACGAGTATAGAGTAAGAGAACCTTTCACTGGCACAGCCTCGAGGATTTATAAGAGGCAACTGGACTCGCCTTGCCCGGTTCTATCTGTCAATCTACCATTCGTCGATAATTTGCTACACATCACTCAATTCTTCTTACTGACGTGGCACATTCCCCGATTCCTGACATGGCAGACCTCACGCCACCTCGCAATGATTCCAATGACAGTACTGTCGAACGCCCTCGAGTCGAAGCATCGACCCCGAGCACGGCTCCTACGCCCATCCGAAGTGCATGGAGCTGTTTCTCAAACGCCTTTCGTAGGCCAACTCCTGGACCCGCACATACCACTATGCTGCTTGCCATCACGGCTGTGTACCTCACGTGGAATCCCAGCCCCACTTCTATGGATCCCTCACTGGCACTTACCGGCGGAAGCATACGAACGAACGATCACACAGCGCCACTCCCAGAATCCACATGCAGTGTTCGGACTTCGACCGATACAGGTGGCAACTGCGAAGCGATGGGAGGGAGTGGCGATTCGTTCAATGTCTGTCCCAATCGCGACAACTCTGAGCAGCATGAGGAGATGTTTGATCCTTCGTCAAACACTGGTACTGGTGCCAATGGCAGTTTCAGCCAGAGAGATTTGGACACAATCACCATGGGAATCAAAGGGATGGAATTTCAACAGGTCCAAGTTCGGATGACTGCAGAGGAGGGCCAGTGCTCGGATGGTGATGGTGATGAGGACGAGGTGTAAGAGCAAGATGAATGCGTCACCTGTAATATGAAGACTGGATATCAGATTCTCGATTGCCCTCTGTTTTTGTGTGATCCGTCGTTCGTTGTTTACAGTATGTTTCCAAGTGTTGATCTGGATATTCGAACGGAACTTGTGAAATATCGAATGGTACTTGTATATGTATATACCGGAATCATACTTGTATGTATTGAAGGCTACAGTAATGACTTTATTTTATTCCTGTATGCATATCTTGCTTTCTTTGAAATGTCCATTCCTTACTCACCTCTTGCTTGAGATAGGGAAATGTGTGAGTGGCAAAACCGGCTGAAATTGCGAATCAAGTTCGTGCTTGCTCACCAAGTTATCCTGCTAGACCATGCTCATTAGCTAAATCGCAAATAAGACAGCTTGTAGCGATAATCATGACACTCGTCACATGCTTTTGCTATGCAGTATATACACAAATGCTTCTGCTTCTGCTGATACAATTCGTGTCTGGCCAAGCGGGGACATTACCAACAGGTCCCCACCCAGACCTCGACGTGCGTGGCTTCATCTTCTATGACTGACACAATGGTCATGTTCAGTCCCAATCGCCCTCCGCGACCGGCAAGCCAACGCTGCAGAGATCAAAAATCTCATCAGGCCGCGGCCCATATCCTGACCACGCCATCTCCCCCTGCGCTCGCAACTAGAGGTTTGTGGGGACACGACACAACTGCACACACGCCTTCTTGGCCCCGTTGTCGGTGGCCTGTCAAGTCCTGCAGGCTTGTTCGCCGTGTCAGATCCCACAGCCGAACGCTACAGTCCACTGAGGCGGTCAGGATGTGATTGGTCGACATTGGGGAGAGGGCGATAGATGTTAATGGCGATGGGTGGGCGAGAAGGGTATGGGTCGGTGATTTAGAGGCTGCTCTTCATTAGAATCGCGATGACATCAGATGCATTTACTCACATCGCTCGCCATAGAATCTCAAGTAGCCGTCTTCGCAAGCTGCAATTACAGTCGACATTGTTGGATGGCTCAAGATAGCATTCACCTGCGCGGAGCCATCTGTCAAGCTTGTTAGCCCGGCTACTGCATCGTCATCACGGCTTGCTTAGCTCACCTGATATCACCTCACCATACTCCGTAATTTGCCGGCTGACGAGATCGACGACCTTGATGAGTCCAGTGCTGGTACCGACGAGCACCACTCTTGGGTCGTTAACATATGGGCTCACGCAGGTCGGCACAGCGTCTTCTCCTGCTATACCACCAAATGTCGCTTTCAAGCTCCATTGGCCGTCTACGCCAAGCGTCCAATATTTGATCGAACCATCACTTGAAGCCGAGACAAGCCGGCCTTCTTTATGTCTTTTATGGGGTGGAAGTGTCGACTGATCAAGCGTCGGTAAGAGACATAGGTCCCAAACGGCATCGGTGTGACCTTCGAGCACTTGCAGGGTGAGGGAGGGGTCATAAGAGGCATAAGGATCTCGGAATTCTGGGGATGGAAGGTGCCATAGCCGAATCGTCGAATCGAGAGATGCTGAGAAGATAGTAGACAGGGGGGTCGAGATTGCGATCGAAGTGATGGGATGACTGTGTCCACGGAAAGTGATTACGGGCTCAACCTCGGTTCTGCAAAATGAGCTGGGCACGCTGGCAGTGAAGACGAACTCACTTTGTGCTGGGCATAAAAGGTGGGTCTACGGTCCAGACTTTGATTGTATTGTCATCGCCTCCCGTCGCTAGCGTCACGCTAGGTCCAGCAGCAAATGCGACAGCACGAACAACTTCCAAGTGGGATTTGAGCACCTTCCTAGTCGTCCAGGTTTTGTCGACCACCTCTTCCGGCTTTACGTCCTCTTCGTCAATATTCAGAGTGAGATTCGCTAGGTCCTCATCCGGGGTGCTCCCCAAGCGGTCCTCACGTGCTCTTTCGGCCTTTTCATTGGCAGCTCTCAGCTCTTCTCGCCATGCAGCCTTGCTATCTGGGCGATAGATGGCGGTGAGAATCTGCTTCTCGGCATCCTCAGTTGACTCGGTATCAGGCAGGCCGACTGTCCGGGGTGCGGGAGACGATGGTGGGCTATCACTGATGTCGAGTCGCATCACCACACGAGCCGCTGAAGCTTCAGGCGGTGAATCCTCATTCTTGATCGAGGTCGACCTTTCCGACACACCATTGGATTGTGCGGAAGACTCAGAGTGGGCAAGTGGGACTATGTCAGGTTTCGCGAAGAGTGATGGCAGAGGTTGGTCGGAGAGTTGTTTCTTGGGCCACTCATGTGTATCCGTCGAAGCAACGCCATTCGCCACCGGCTTTTCGTCTGGCTTAGATGATTCGAGATCGTCAATTGTGATTGGCGGTCTCGGTGGAAGAGGATTCAACGCGCCGGGTGAGGTTAGATAGGTGATTTCCTGCAAGCACCTGCACGGGCTATCAGCGAATGCAGTGACGACTCAGATCAAACGAACTGTTTGAGGTACTCGCGCGAGCGCGCCCGACTCTTCGGGTCGCGAGCTGGCCCACCATGGGTTTTCCACACACTCGAATCCCCTGAACCTGCTCGAGAAGCGATTGTAGACATCTTTCCCAACGTTCCAGGGTGTATTCCGTTAACTTTTAGCCGTTCTATTGCACATCAGCATTGTACTGTAGGGTTCTCGCATGGACGCACCACCCTCTGCTGAACCTTCGCTCCCGCTGCCTTCCTCCTTGCCGTCCGAGCTCGCCTTATCTTCATCCTGCAAAGCAGACAATTTCGAGGGGGCGATGCCAGTGGCCCGTCCTGCGGTGCTGACAGTCTTGGTACTGTGAGATACGATCAGCCAGAGTTGAGTGGATCACAGTGAGACTCACCGTTCCTGCCTCAAGGCATATTCCAGCATCTTGACCCTCCTCATCAAGTCCACCTTTAGGTTTTCTGCCGCTCGCTTCTGACCCTCTATCAACGCTATGCGGGCCTGAGATGATGAGCGATTTGTTTCAAAGCGATAGCCACTGGACTGACTCTCATCTCTGCACGCTCAATCTCCCATTCGTTTCTGTCCCGCTCCCACCGCCTCCATTCGCTCTGCAGGTAATGCAACACCGAAGCCAGGTTCATCTCCTGCGGCGGCCCACCGCTCGCGGTATTGCTCTGCGCATCGACCGTCGACGCCGGGCCTTGACCTTGACCCTGGCCATGTGCTTGCTGTTGCAGCTGTTGTTGAGGTTGCTGCTGCTGCTGCTGTTGCTGCTGCTGCATGTGCTGATTTTGGGCCGAGGGATGTTGGTAAGCCGAGGGCGGATAGCCTTGCTGTTGGGCATAGCCCCGACTAGGCATCATGCTGAGAACAGTGTCCGAGTCGCGTGGCTATTGGTTGGATCCCGATCAGAGAAAAGGGAGACGATCAAGGAAAGAAAGAAGAGACGAACCGCACGCGACCGGACCCAATTGGAGAGGACCGAGCTCGATCAATGTGATCAGCTCGTGCAAGTATTCACCAACCGGGGAGCTGGCGCCGCCGTCGAGGACTGAAATCACAGCTATCACAAAATCAACTAGGGACTCGTTTGTGCGTGTGTCGACAACCAGTGCTGAAGGGGGAAAAGAACGAGGCGAGTCTACGCCTTTACGTCGCCTGAAGTGATTCCTCTTGTTCAGACTTTGTCCACAGCGTCACCGAGAACGCGCAAACCGCCTCACGCTCAGATCTTCGGCAATACTGTAAATAACGCCGATGCTGCTTGTGGCACGTTTAGCATGTGGCTTTGAGGAGCCCCAGTCTGAAACAAAAACTCAATCCGATGAGGTCATTGTTGTCTTATTTACTCTACCGGGCATCGAGTACGAGTACATGGTTTCTTCCAGGCAGGTTTTCAACAAAAACAAAGGGCTGCACTCGATCTTTCTCATCCGTTTTGTCCTCTGTAAAAGCGAGAGTTGATTCAGGTTGAACATCCAAGAGACCGGTCACAAAGCCCAACAAAGGAGTAACCCTCGTGCTGGCCCATCAAAACACACGATCCTTTCGGGGGGAAACTTGGAGACCGAGAGTCACCATCAGGGACATAAGCCCGAGTTGAACGATGAGCGCCCAGTCTTATTATGACTCACAGCCTCAAGAAGGGAATGGGGACGGTTCCCGAGGATATATACCACCAAACGGATATCCTCAACAAAAAGGTGAATATCAACAAGGTGGTTATCCCCAATCTCCACAACAAACATATCAGCCACCTCCTACTCAGCCCAATAATTACGGGATGAACCCTTCTCAACCATATGTTCAAGTTCCCAACGACCCATATCCACCTAACAATGGGAACCCTGAGAATGGTGCTGGAGGCAAATGGGGAGACACAGCTCCCTTTTCTCAACAAACGGAAAAGACAGGTCAACGACTGAATCCGCGGAAACGACTAAACGACCCCATCTTCCTCATTCTGTTCCTCGCTGCCATAGCTGGATTTGCCGTCGTTTCAGCTCTGGCAATCAAGACATTTATCAGCGTCAATGGTTTGGGCGGAGGATTCGGTGATGGCTCTCAGGGTGGTACTGGAAGTTCTGCGACGCTCGACTAGTGCGTGGTCAGGCAAGACAGTGAATCTAGAACGGGACTGATGGAGATGATATAGTCATACGGTGTATCTCCTATTGGTAGTTTGTGCCCTAGGCCTACTGATTGCGGCTTTATACCTCATGGTAAGTAGGTCACATCACTGACGAGGTCGCTCTCATGTCTCATAGCTCGTCCGCGTCTTTACGAGAATCATCATAGAGGTGACTCTCGTGCTGAACGTTGTTCTTAATATTGGTATCTGCGTCTGTACGTGAAGCGTAGTATCTCGTCGTCTAGCAAGCTGACGACTCTACCAGATTATTTCATCATCAAATGTTGGTTTCCCACTCTTCAGCCGTCTCCCTCGCGATACTGACTAGTAACAGACTGGTCGGGTGCTATCATCTTCCTGGTTATTGCGCTCCTATCCATATTTTTCTACTGGACGATGCGCAAAAGGTTAGTTATCTGCCACATGGCCATGATTTCTGCTGAAATCACCTAGAATACCCCTTGCCAAGCTCCTTTTGCAAACCACGATCGATATTGCCAAACACCATAAATCAGTTTACGTCGTCGCTTTCATTGGACTTATCGTTCAGACTGCTTGGAACGTTTGGTATACTTTCACTTGCGTGGCAATTTATGTCAAATGGACCCCTGGTTCTGCTAGTCAGTCTCAGACTTCTCCTACGACAGAGTGAAAGATACTGACCCACGCAACCAGGCTGTTCGAGTACCTCGTGCTCATCAAGCAAGGTCACTGGACTCATTGTTTATGCTACTTTTGCATATTACTGGGCGTCTCAGGTCATCACTAATATCATCCTGTGCACGCTTGCAGGTGGCGTCTTTGGCGGTGAGTTACTCAAAGCTGTCATTCGTACCGATAGTTTGCGTGTTGTGACACTGCTGAAACCATAGTAGGATGGTACTACTATGGCCCACGTATTGGAACGGCCGGTCTACCTAAACGCGCCACTCTCAAAGCATTCATCAGAAGCATTACCCTCTCTCTGGGTTCGATCGCTTTCGGGTCACTCATCGTCACTATTCTCGAGCTATTGAGGCTCTTGCTGCAAGTCGTGCAGCAATATGAAGCGGGGCAGGGTGATAGTGAGTATGGTGTGGGATTTTACTGACTCGCCAAAGTGGTTGGGCAGATTATTGCTTGCTGTGCCGTCTGCGTTGTTGGATGCATCACTGGAATGGTCGAGTGGTTCAACAAATGTATGTTGTGTTGTTCTCTAGAGCTACGTGTGCTGACCCGAATGATAATTAGACGCCTACATTGAGATCTGTGTGTATAGATATCACACAGTAATAAGTGATAAGTCATTGACGTAATTAGCGCTTTACGGCAAGTCGTATATCCCTGCTGCAAAGGATGCATGGAGACTTCTGAAGGACCGAGGTGAGCTGAGACATTCTGCATTTCGGCATGGTAGCTCATCGGAATCAGGTATTGATGCGCTCATCAATGACAATCTGGTCGGAAGCAGTGAGTGAGACCTTCTCTCAAGCTTCGTTAAGGCTGACAGGGACCAGCCATGATGTGGGGTGCCTATTTGAACGGGTTCCTCTGCGGCGTCTTTGGATACCTATATCTCAAGTGTCAGTCACCATTCAGCGGCTGTAAGGAATAGCTCACAACTAACACGTAAACCAGTCACAAATCCATCGTACAATCAGGATGGACAGTATTCTGCGTTTGTCCAACCCATCTTGTTATCTAGCTTAAAAAGCTGACCAGCACACTTGATATAGCGTGATCATCCTTTACTCGTTCCTGATAGGCTTATTCGAAGGCTTCACGGTGGGATCAGTGATCGTGAGTCTCTTGACGCATAATTCAAAAAGATCATTGGCTGATATGGCAGGATGCGGGCGTGTCGACGATATTTGTAGGATTGGGAGAAGATCCAATGTGAGTGTCCTTGTTGGTCAGTCTGCTAAAGCTGACGTTCGATCAAAGGGTTCTGCAAGAACGTAGTCCGGGACTATTCGAGATGATTCGTCAGGCGTATCCGAGGGTGATTCAGGGCGTGCCACAGAATTATTAAGGCTATTGAGATGAGGAGGATCAATACACGTTCTGTGCATCTAAATTAGGATAGAATGTGTTATACACGTCTTAGGCACATCTGCGAAAGGACGTTCTGTGCAGCTGGGGATAGAATGAAACTATACTCGAGTACATACGCTCTGTGCTTGTAGGATCAATTGACTGAGATTATTCATGATCTGGGACATTTACATATCTGTCCCGCACTCATTGTGGATTCTAAAGTTCATGTAGAAGTGAGATTTTACATTGTTCCAAGCAGTGTATGTACATAAGCCGAGTACCAAAGACTTATACCGTATGTTGGCAGTCAGTCAATCGTTAGAGTATGTGATTTTCCTTGGTTCTTTCTGATTGCACATATTTTTAGGGGCATCGAGCATATCAAACAGTGGGCATATACTCATACAATATACAATAGCGAAAAGTGTACTAGTATTATAATTATTCTATTGGAAAGCGTTAATGTTAATTTTTTTTTTCTCTCAACAACTCCTCCCTTAGGCTATGGGCTAATTTACTTTGCCTTTGTCCTTATCAAGAAGGCCCGCAAGTCCTCCAACTCTGGTAATTCTTGCCGACAGGTTTCAATGTTTATACCATATCCCACTGTTCCGAAAAACTATAACTCGAGCATCAGAAATCGTACTCTCACTGCAAACGTGAGCTTACGGTTGTCATTCCTCGTAGGACAGGTACCATGTACCTTACTGCTGCTGCTAAGAGATATGGGGCATATACTGGTGGATGTCCTAGTACCTATTTTTATTTTAATCAGCCTTCAGTCCAATTTGTGGTTTGTCTTAATCACTTGGCGGCTTCGGTAGATGAATATTATGTGTATGGGTAGATGGGTATGGGGATGGTTGAATTGACTTACCTCGTTAAAGATAGCCTCTATCTCTGAAATAGTCAGAGAATCACCAGCAAGTCTAACGACACCATCACACCATTCAGGACCTTGAATGAAAGCTTTAGCACCTGCACGGCCTATATCCTTGACTGAGATGAGTTGATGTTTCATTTCAGGATTGGGACCCAGTGCGAATTTGGCGGCTACAGTTCGTCCCATACGGAATATAAAGTCGGTAGACGTCCATGTTTCCATGAATTGCACGGGACGGAGGTATGTGTGTGAATTTGGGAAGAGAGTCGTCAGGTGTTTCTCGACTGATAACTTGATGTCGAATCTGTATTGTAGTGTTGTAGGATGTAGGTGGTAGGTTGTAGGTCGTAGGTGACATATAGATTACGGATGAACGAGATGGTTGAATTTGTTTTGGTCGAAAAGGGGTACAAGGAAAACGTCAAGGTGTATACGTCAGCGAAATGAAGAAATATATTATGATGATATGGTTGAAAGTAGTGCGAGGTTTGTTGATGATATGAGATGAAAAGGGCAACATTTAATTCAAGGTCAACTCACTCTGCAAAACCAGCCGTTCCCTTGTTTCCAACATCGCCCGAAGAATAGACGAAATGCTTGACGCCCCATTCCTTGGCAGCATCACCGATTGCGCATCCTTGAACAATTAGCTGATTCTCTCAACTAGAACCTTGAAAGATTGGAAGGAGGAAAAAGAGGTGATGGATGATAATGGATCAATTACCTACCTTGACTGTACATTGTCTTGACATCTACATAGCCCTGAATACTAACGCATCCATATACTTTTCCCTTTTCGACACCAGTCGCTGCGAATGCCTTGATAGGCACATCCATCACATCTGCTTCGACCTGGACGACACGAACACCAGGCAATTTCGCAAGAGAGGTAGAAGTTGAAGACGTCACATTTCGCGAAAGAGCAATGATCGTCCATGGTGTTGAGTCTGAGTTTGGACTGTTGTTTGATGAGAGCGCCTAAACCGTTGTCATCGTCAGTCGCTTGTGGATTCGTTCGAATGTACTAGGAAAGCTCAACGTACCTCGATAAGATATCGACCTTGGACACCTGTCGCGCCAAATACAACGATAACCTTGCTGTCTGACATGGTGGATTGCGAGAGTGATTTATACTTGCTCTGTATACTACTGTAGGTGTAGAAGTTCTGATGTGCGAGGGATGAGAAATTCCCATCTAGTTCAAGACATTCTTATACCATTCATAGTCGGACTCGGGCGGGCATATTGTCAATGTAGGCCGTACAAGGTTACAAAGGAAAGGTTAATCATGCCCGAAGATAACGGGCACGTGGCAAGGGCCTGACTAATCCGCGGGGACCTGACAATTTCACTCCGTTCCTAATTCTTTGCAAATTCGCTTGGTCTGGGCAAGTAACGCAGGCAAATGACTTCATTTGGTAAACGATATGCTGATCAACGAGTGGCGTGACCATTGCATACTAGGCTGCGCAGAGTACTGTTCGAGTCGCTAGGTGCCTCAAACGATCTACAAGACCAAGAGGAAGGCTGCAAAAGTCAAGACAAGAATGCTGTCGATGTTTGATCTACATCACACCACGTTGAATGATTTCATATCACACTTCGAGGCATATGGATACCAAGCATTGCAACGTAACTCCTAAACCCCATCTGTCCAAGCAGCCTTTTCAGCTCGGATATTCCCCTCCTTCTGCAACTCCTGATCTCCCGTGACGATCCCCTGTACACTCTCAAGTTTACCTTTGATACCCTCCGAACTGGGTACAGGTATAGGTATGGCGTCGGACGAAGTGGCTTGCTTGAATGACCATTGTGCTTGCTCGTTCTCGAGATTTCCCTCGGTTTGTTTTTCTTGGTCGCCTGTTATGTAGCCTAGACCGCTGTTTGTGTGGCCGATGGTGGATGGGATGTTGAGCGATTGGGTGAAGCGTGAATCGGTCAGGAAGGACGCATCGGCGTTGGATGGATGAGTTGGAGTTGGATACGAAGCGGGTAATTAGAGAAGGATCGAGTGAAAGAGTAAGAATTGGACAACAGGATAAAAAGTAGGGGGTAGAACGAGCCAGAGGGGAGAAGGAAGAGAAGGAAGGGAAGGAAGGAAGGAAGGGAAGGAAGGGAAGGAAGAGAAGGAAGAGGAGGAAGGGAAAGAAGGAAGGAAGGGAAGGAAGGGAAGGAAGAGAAGGAAGAAAAGGAAGAGAATGAAGGAAGAGAGGAAGCCAAAAGGTGTAAGGGCCGAGACCGATGTACGGACCAGTGATAGATGAGCGAGATGAGGGCAAGAGATATCAGCTCTGCAGCAATCGCTATCTGACACTTTGACCAACCTCTTTATCTTGGCCGTAGCACCATCCACAGTCGCTTCAACTGCCTGTTTCTGCTTGGCGTTTGTGATTTCCTGTTGCCCGTCTTCGGTGAGTTGTTGGCCCGATGCGGTCCATGCTTCGGCGTTGGCGGCTGTAGGAAGTACAGAACCTATTGCCTGAGTGCGCTATATCAGAAATTAAACATCATCAAGATGGAGAGAGAGAGAGATCCTGAGAGAGATTGCAAGGAAAGCTTGGAGATGTAGACTGACAGTGTAGACCGCTCCTTGGATTTGCTAAGCTATGTCAGGCTGTATCATACAACTCAGTCAGAGAAGGGGAGTAGGGGGGAGGGAGTGGCTTAGACAACTCACTTTGACCTGACCTGATAGCTGAGAAGGCTCTGGTTGTGTCTCTTCCTGTTCCGACATGATTGAGCTACAGGTCTTGGCTACTAACCCTCGTTTGCTGGCGTTTGAATGCCTTCGGAGTAGCGGGGACCCGGCGATTTCCCAGGGAGGGGTGTTTTACGTAATCGATCGCACAAACCCGAGTCGTTATAAAAGGGAACGAAGCAATTGCGACATTTGAGAAATTCCGTCTGCTCGATAAACTCGTGAGTTGAGAGGAAACAGTCTATCTACACTCTACTCACTCATCAGGAGACATCTGTCCATATCCCATCGAACCTAAGGATATCCACCGTCTTTTTTCAACGGGTGAGCTCAACTCTCTGATGTGTCTCGGTCGCTCCGCTTTTAAACTGATATTTGCTCGTACTCTAGTATATGCCTAGACCTCGATCTCTTGTGATTCGTATACAGTCTTTACTTTCCAGATCTACAACACCCACTCGTCACTTCTCTACCACATCCATCACAAGATCATCATCAGGAATCATGGCGACTCGTAAAGCTTTGATCCCTCAGTCACAGAGGATGTTTGATGGCAACACGGATAAACAGGATGTGTGGTCCATCTTCACGTAAGTTTGCAGTAACGTGCTATTCTTTTTCTCTGAGATCGAGATACGTCGAGCTGGTCATGCTTGCTATGGGGTACAATTTCTTTTCCTGCTTGGTGCTGGGTCCGTGCTCCATCTCTCAGGATGCGAAGTATTTTCTGATACCGAGGATGTGAATGGCCGTTATGCCGATACACGCCCTGTGCGCAGTCAAGGAAATAGCGGCTAATGCTGTCCGTAGTCCTGCCAATGTCCCGCCCGACGCTATCAACCTCGGCCAAGGTTTCATGAACTGGGGACCTCCCAAATGGGTTCTCGACGAGGCTTATCAAACTATATCAACCGATATCATGACCAACCACTATCCGCACCCTCGTGGTCGACCTAGATTGATCAAGGCCATCAGCAAGCACTATTCGCCCCAATTTGAGAACCTCGTCAAAGAGGGTCGAGAGCTGAAATGGGAGGAAATCGTGGTCACTGCAGGAGCTAATGGAGGTATGTTTCTCAAGACGATATTCTCCAATCGGATAGTGCAAAATGCAAGGAAATGATGCATTAACTGATGTCATTCTCAGGAATGTATGCTGCTCTTACTGCTCATCTGGAACCAGGAGACGAAGTCATTTTCCTCGAGCCCTACTTTGATCAATACTTTGCAACCGTTCATTTCCAAGGCGCTAAACCCGTGTTCGTTCCTCTCCATCCTCCGACCGGAGAAGGTGTCAAAGGCGGTGGTGAATGGACTTTGAACATTGATGAATTCCGGGCTGCGTTTACCCCAAAGACAAAGGCGTTCATCATCAATACACCTCATAATCCGGTCGGCAAGGTTTTCACTCGTAAAGAGCTCGAAGAGATTGCAAAGGTGTGCGTCGAGAAAGACATACTTGTACTTGCCGACGAGGTTTACGATTGTATGGTCTATGATGGTAAGGAGCATGTGAGGATCGCTACTTTGCCTGGAATGTGGGAGAGGACTTTGACCGTTGGTTCGGGTGGCAGTAAGTAATTTCCTGTAATCAAATCAAAGCAGAAAATCACATAAAAATCCTTGACTGACTTGACAATTCAGAATCTTTCGCTTGTACTGGATGGCGTGTCGGTGAGTATCATGTTTTTTTTTTTTCACTGGTTGGTGAATCAAGAAAGGAAACTTACTAGATATACCTAGGATGGCTGATCGGTCCTCCCGAACTCACACTTGCTACTCAAGCTGCTCACGCTCGTATCGTCTTCTGCACCAACGCGCCGATGCAAGAATCCGTCGCTATCGCTTTCGAAGGAGCAGCGAAACATAATTTCTTTGCCGAACAACTAGCAGCATACCAAGAACGACGAGATGTCTTGTGTTCATACTTTGATCAACTCGGTCTGAGCTACACCAAACCAGAAGGCAGTTACTTTCTTCTGGTGGATATGAGTCCTATCAAAGTACCTGAAGAATTCGTCGAAAAAGTACCCGATAGCATCAAGAAGGGAAGAGGAAAAGATTTCGTTCTCTGTTGGTGGTTGGCTCAGGAAATAAAGGTCGTCGCTATTCCACCATCAGAGTTTTACTGTGGTGAACATGTGGAGATTGGTGAACGTTTCGCTCGTTTCGCTTTCGTAAGTATTATTACCTGTCTTTTCATGGGGAAGAAAGGGGGAGAGTTGTCATTCTATCTGTTGTTGTTTGCGGTTGGCTGATGACGTCAATCCGATTAGTGCAAAAACCCAGAACTACTTCACGATGCTGGTAAACGTCTTTTACGTCTCAAAGACTACATGTAGAGAGAAAGACGAACCACTTTAAAGGTAAATCATCTCTTTTTTTTGGGTATGGTGCGGGGGAATATGGATGGGGCGGGGGGGGGAGATATATCTATGAGACCGATGAATCAAGAGATTCAGGATACAGTAATCATCTTGATCATACAAGGTTTTTACGTACAAGTAGAAGGAAAAAACGAAAATTGTATATGCATCGAATCTCGCATTTATCGATCAAGTTTTATTCAAAGTTACAAGTGTTACAAATCAAAGATGAAGTTTGTCGGTATCACATGAATGAGATTGAGATTGAGATTGAGGTTGAGCTGCTAGTATATATGGAAAATATCATTATTTAGCTCGCATGATAGTTAAAGCAATGAACGACGGAGGTTCCTTTCATAGGTAGTTAGTTACTGCTTGAAAGCGATAGGCATGATATAGACGTAGATACATTCTCATCTCATCTCATACGTATAGACATAAAACTTATCTCGTTAACGCTTTCGTTTATACATGTTTTTCTCCTCTGCTCTGCTCAGCTAGGCGAATCCAATACTAATTCCATCTACATTCATTATCAGCATTTCAGCTTTCTCTCTCTCTCTCTCTCTAGATATATAGATATCTGTGGGGGTCTCGACGAGGAAGGGAGGGTTAGGAGGAGAGAAGAGACTCACGAATTGATTGTAATCCAAAGTCAAACGACCTGTGCCATTGACATCTGCTCTATAAAAAATAAATCAGCTACTACCCGGCATTTTTCTGTCTCTGGTTCTTTGTTTTCCTTATTTCGCCTCAATTGATTGGGGGGAAAAAAAAAAAAAACTTAAAGGACATACCTTCTGAATCCTTCAGTGAAATGTTTAACAGTGACACAAGCCATCAAGAACCTATCAAAGCTGACTCCGCTACTTCGCGTTTGTCCAGGTGCAGGTGGTGGAGCAAATCGTTTTTCAAGCTTGCGTACCATCTCGCTTGGCAGGGAGAATCCGAAACCTAGTAACGCCTGGTGTAGCTCTTTACGATCTATCGTGCCGGAATTATCACGGTCGAATCGAAGGAAGATACCGTGCCAGTCCTAAAAGTGAGTTTGAGTCAGCACGATGACATGCAGGTATAGAGTGATCTGGATATAGAGTTATGTAGGTAGAGAGCGATGTAGGTATAGAGTGATGGAAGGGAGGAAGCGAGCTGAGAAGACTGAAGACGAGAGACATGAGAGGGTAGGCAAAATCAACACAGCGATAGCGGGTACAAGATCGACCGAGACTCTCGCAGAGGATATTACACGCAGAGGAGACGCAGAAGCAGCAGGCCATAGTTCACTAGCGTTCACTCACCTTGATGTATCGGTACAATCCCTCGAATTCCTGAAAGTTGATAGCGCCGCTCCTATCCGTGTCGAAAATATCTTTACAGTGTTAGCGAATGTCCCAACACAAGGTGAATGTATCTCACTCATCAGCTAATTAGACATCAGCTGTAGCTCTCGCACAAAAGGCTTGGTGGAACGCACCATTTTTACGCAATCCTCTCTAGCCTCCATAGTAGCGTCCTTGGCCAATAGTCTCTGGAGGTCAAATGAGTCCAGCTGGCCTGTGCGTCGCGAATCAAATTGTGCAAACCTGGTCCAATTTAGCTTGGAGCAATTGGCTTTCCAACTCAGAAGACGATAACTCACAACCGCCTCAATTCATCATCAGGAGGTTGCTGTACCTGAACGGGCGGTGGAGGGGGAGGAGGAGATTGGGGCTTTGACCAACTCTGATGCGGAGGCGGGACGGCACTGTTTGACCATTGTGGTTGACCACCATGATTCTGCGGTGGGGGTCCACCAGATGACCATCGCTGTTGAATAGGTGGTGGTGGTTGTTGCTGCTGCTGCTGCGGCTGATGATACTGCTGCGGAGGTGGAGATCCATAACCGCTAGGAGGGCGATGACCTTGACTGGGCGGCTGCTGCTGTTGGTATTGCTGTTGATAGCCTTGTTGCTGCAGTGGAGGTGAATGTCCGAAACTCTGAGGGGGCGGTCCAGGTTGAGGGGAGAATTGATTTCTCGGGGGCGCGTTATACTGCTGCGGAGGAGGAGGAGGGGCATATTGTTGTGGAGGGGGAGCATGTTGTTGTTGCTGTTGAGGGTATCCACCTGGTGGAGCTGAAGATCCAGAACCACCACCACCACCACCGCCGCCCGTTTCCGCTCGTAGCTTTGCCTCATCTTCGGCTTTTTTCTTCGCATACCGCTCCTCGTATCTCCTCCTCGCCTCGTCACTTACACTTCCGTACGGCGAAGGGGTCTGCATGAATGAACCTGGGTTTGGTGATCTTCTAGGTTGTGGATTTCGTTGTGATGGTGGTTGAGGCGAAGAGGTATCTCTCATAGCCTAAAGTAATTATCAAAGATCAGCGTCGGGACCAGCAGGGTGGTGGGTGGGTGGCGAAGGAGGAGAAGGAGCGAGTAAAAACAAGGTCAAAAGCGCCGCTCACCTTGTCGCCAATAGCGAAAGGAGAGTCTCCTGTAGATGGTCGACCGAGATAGGCCATATGGCGACGGGCTTGAGCTTTTGGATCGTGTATGGGAAGAAACGAGGCGGAGGCACAGATCGCGTGTCTCTGGTGAGAAGGAGGAGAGCTCGCTCTTGGGGGGGGGGTTGAGGGTCTCAATACGTGTGAGGGTCAAGGCGGTGTGTGTGATCAGGTTTCAGCTGGGTTTACCCTCGCGCGTCGCCCATTCAGGGGCAGATGCACCGCCAAAATAAACAACAGACGGGTTCAGAAGTATCAAACCCTCTGACCTGACGTGGCCTTGTTTTAGCCCCTCTCCCGCCACGCTCCCCCTCATTTCTCGCGTCATAAACGTACCTGCTACAAACGTAAGACCAAGTCGTCAGTACATAAAGAAACATCTATTGGTTG
This sequence comes from Naematelia encephala, assembly GCA_002105065.1. Taxonomy (NCBI): domain Eukaryota; kingdom Fungi; phylum Basidiomycota; class Tremellomycetes; order Tremellales; family Naemateliaceae; genus Naematelia; species Naematelia encephala. Next base: position 41,111 of record MCFC01000102.1, read on the forward strand.
TCACAGTTCTGGTCCCTCTCTGAATCCTTCATCCTCCAATTCTGGTCATACATACTCATCATGGCTGTAAGTCTTCAGCAGCTCGCTCCCTTTTGCATCGCTAACACATCTCTGTAGACAAAAGATCCACTGTCAGGTCACCCAGGTCACCTGTGGGTAAAAAAAGTCTCATTGACTCCTTGAAATTCGGCGCTTACCTTTTGGCTTTCTCTTCTCATCCTCTTAAAATAACGTGGCTCGACTACTGTCCTATATCGTTCATTTTGATCGAACAGCGATGCAGCACAACAGTCTGCTCTCGAACAATTTCGAAAAGAACTTCTCGCAGAAGGTTTGATCCCAGAAGACCGCGAAGCTGTCGCCAAGCGACTCGGATACGATCGATATGACGATCAAACTCTGCTGAGATTCTTGAGAGCGCGTAAATTCGATTTACCAAAGTCGAAGATCATGTGGGAGGGCAACGAAAAGTGGAGAAAGGAATTTGGGACGGATGAGATTGCTGCGTGGGTGACGACGTCGTGTGAGATATATCCAAGCTGATATATCGTCATTCTTCCTTACTCTTCCTTACTCTTCTTTACTCTTCCTTACTCTTCCTTACTCTTCCTTACTCTTCTTTACTCTTCCTTACTCTTCCTTACTCTTCCTTGATGTCCTATCTTCCTCAATCCTCTTCCTTCATACTCTATATTCCTCAATACTGTCCCTCAAATCCCATATAACGTTCCCTCATTCTTCCTAACGAATCGCTCTTTCTTGCGACATCGTTTATCACCTCATCGTCCATCACCACTCTTGCATCTCACACATCTCCTCCTCGCATCATGCTTCCTCAACACTCGATACTTTTCTTCCACTCTCTCTTTACTCACGCAGGAACGGCTTCCATTACCCCGAACAAGTCGAAGTAAACAAATACTATCCCCAATTCTACCATCGAACAGACCGCGACGGCCGGCCAGTCTATGTCGAACAGCTCGGTTACCTCGACATGAACAAGATTGCTTCTTTGACAACCCAGGATCGTCAAATCCGTCATCTCGTTCATGAGTATGAACGGTTCTTGAAGGACAGGTTGCCGGCTTGTTCAGAGAAGCAAGGAGAGATCATAGAGACTAGTTGCACTATTATGGATTTGAACGGTGCGGGTATCTCCACTTTCTACCGAGGTGAGTTCCGGTTTCTGTCAGCTTTACCTAGCCTCCACCCTGGAGTATATGGATTTTTTATGGAGAGTGTTTGGGCGCAGGGAGTAGGCTGTTGTGGTGTCATCTTCCTAAACACAATTCTCGAACATAGCTGATAATCGCCAGTCAAGGACTACGTTTCAGCCGCCAGTAACATCGGTCAGAACCACTGTGAGCTCGTGTCCCCTCGATGCATGTAGCCAAAACTGACGCGTGCCACAGATGTCAGCCTGTTTGCTAGGACGATATCTAAACAGCTGAGCTGACTTGACATAGCCCGAAACAATGGGATTCATGTTCATCATCAATGTGAGTCTACATGTTACATGGTTCTCACCTCATCCTCAATCAATAAAACTCACTGACACGTCACAGGCCCCATACCTCTTCTCAACAATCTGGTCCCTGATCAAGCCGTGGCTAGACGAAGCTACCGTGCGCAAGATCCACATTCTCGGAAAAGGTTACAAAGCCGAATTGCTCAAGTACATTCCCGAAACATCGTTGCCGACTGATCTGGGTGGAGTGTGCAAATGTCCCGGAGGGTGTACTACGAGTGATGCAGGACCTTGGAATCCTGCTAATCTCTGAAGGGTTTCATTCGGCCAGGGAGTAGGACGTGATGCAGAGTTGGTTTGAATTAGTGGGGGGAATTTAGGTAAGAGTGCGCTCAACATGCGGATGTCATCAGAGTGCGCTCAAGCGCACGTATGTCATCATCTAGTTTTGCTCGTGATACTCTATGTATTGCGATATGATTGATTAGTACTATTGGATAGGGTTTGATATAAAACTTGGTTGACGAGCAACGTGGAACATTCGTTTCAGACTATCGATTAAGATACAAATCTGACCACTTATTCAAGAAGGAGATTCAAACAACGTTACATGTACAACCTGGTCTGCGTGTTCATGTACAACCTGGTACTTAGACATAAGTGACAGTAGTAGCTAAATTCCAAACACCAATGAATCTTTTAATCCACCATTCCAACCAAAACATGACCCATTGTCTCCAACCTTGTCCTTGTCCTTGTAATCTAGCACGCAACAACCTTTGTCTGACCTGATTCATCGCCAAAACGCCAACTCCTCCTCCTCCTACTACTACTCCTACATCCACTCCTACTCCTGCTCCTAGATTCATCCTGTTTTTATTTCGACCAAGGATGAAACGTCGGCGAAGTGTCATGAGAATTATCAAACCTGCTAATAAAGGTATAGGTAGGAATTTCCATTGAAGAATAGATGATTCAGGTAAGAATGGGATTATATTGGATATCCAAGTACGACGACGACGATTCCAAAGGCGATTGAATGTTTCGGATCTAGTAGTAGGTTTTGAAGTAGAAGACGAGTGAGAATCTTGTGGATGATGAATATATATCTTTGAAGGTATACTACTTTGACTCGTAGTTTCATCTTTTTCGTTTTCTTTTTCCCTTTCATTGTCCTTGTGTTTGTCTTTACCATTTCTATTGCCATTTCCATTGATCGATGCAGGTAGATTATTTTCAACTCGACGTAAAGGGTTTACAATCAAGCCTGTAGTAGAATTTGGACGTGCTGTACGCTCACTTGAAGATGAACTGGTCGAGCTTGATCTTGACTTAGATCTTGAAGAATTTGACTTTGAATTTGAGCTGATCTTTGACGATCGTTTAGAAGTAAAAGTGGGTGTACGAGTTGGATTTAGAGTTGGTGATGATAGCGATAATGAATGTGATAGATCTATTGATTCGATGGAAGAAGTGAGATTTGTTGATGTACGTGATTCGTATGATCTGATATGTCTATATAGACTCTATTTTGATAACCGATTATCAACCTTCTGACGTACTTGGGGATAGGACAGAGGTTGGGTGGGGAGTTGGTGGGGGTCAAGAATGGATTTAGACTTACTTCTTTACGCTTTGAACCAAGCACTTCATCACCATCTAATATCCCTCGAGCCATTTCATATTCTCCTTCACGGACTAGTACTTCTCCTACAAACAGTTGTAAGACTTTTATATGTCCTTGTCGATATCCCTCTAAGCCTCTTCCAGTCTCTCGAATGCCGTTGACGCGTGTCCCACTCTCTGCAAAGCCGTTGACACCTCTCACAGTCTCTCCAAGACCATCGACACCTCTCACACTCTCTCGAACGCCATCAATACCTCTACCAGTAAACTTGGCAGAAGTCGAGATGGCCAGAAGGAATGAATCGGGCAAATTCGAAAGATAGTTCTCTGCAAGATTATGGGCGAACGATAATGCTGATGGAGCAGGACGAAGTTTGAGTGCAGCGAGCAGAAGAGTGGATATCAATGCCGGAGGAAGAACCAACACAGACGACGACGACGACGATGACGAGGATAAGGATGGAGAGAAATATCGAGCTTCACATATCTTCTGAACATGTTCTAGGATCCGGTCAGGTGGACAAGGAGGTAATAATCCCACAAGATCCGGAGATAGCGCCGTGGTATTCACTGGTGGATCGGCGTACAATGACGCATGAGCAGAAATCACCAGCTTGAGGACCTTGACGCGCCACTCGTCTTCTGATGAAGGAGGTTCGAGGTCGTACCACGATGAGTGGGTGTTTGTCAAAGGCGCAAGCTGGGAGAGAAGACGAGAGAGTGTAGAGTGCGTCTTGATATGGTCTCGACGGACGAACGATTGGACAGCTGTGTTGTACTGTGCTTCCAGGGCTGAGTGAGGATTACCAGGTGGGTTCGTCATTGCGATAGTAACGACACACAGGGAAGAATGATGAACGACTCAAACTCATGACATATCGGCAACAAAGCCTAGCCGGAGTCGGGGGGATAATGACGTGGTATTTACATCTTGTTGAGCTGTTTGATAAGATATCCTTTGCGCGCGACGCCACTGGCCCAGATTTTCTTTTTTTTTCCTTTTTTTCCTTTTCTTTCTTAGTTGTTCAGCCTCACATCTCATTCCTTTCTCTTGATACCGGCCAGAGCACTCGGCTCGTCGTTTCACAATCACCACTCAGCCTTTCATAGATACTTAGATTGTCCGCTTGTATACTAGCTTCTTGCTTGGCTCAACGCGGGTTTTGTACTTTATCACATTACCCACCCACTCAACCACACCACACCACACCACACGTTAGACACGTTCATTCTCTCCCTTTTTAGAATCTCATCATCATGTCTCCCGTTGCTGCACCGACAGCTTTGACGCCCCTTCCTGCTTCTCCTCTACTCGCTGAGCTCACTGCTCTCGCTGCGGCTCCCTCAAATGTCGAAGCTAAATCCATCGCCGACTCTATCGCTCTCGCGCTGAAAAAGGCCCCACGTACCCTCGACGCTCTCCAAGAGGCCCGCATCGTCGATGTCGTTCTCGCCTGGTCTTCCTCAAAGTCCGCATACGAGCGCGAGTCGGCTCCTGTCCTCGTTGATCGAATCTGTCGTTCGCTCGGTACTGGTGTAGAAGGCGTTTTCCTTCCCCTCGTTCCAGCACTGCTCAACCTCTCAATGGATAAGGGTCAACCGGTCCGTAGCGCCGTCAATAGCGCTATGACTGCATTGATCAAGATTTGCCCTCCTGAAGGATCCCGTATGGTCCTCGACGTCCTTAGCAAGACTCTTGACGATGTTAAGGGCTGGAGGAGCAAAATCGCTACCCTGAAAGCTATGGAGGGTCTGGTCAAGTCCGGCGCAGAGGAGTGGGTCGCAAACGAGCTCGGCACGGTTATTCCTGTCGTTGAGCACGCTATGCACGACACCAAATCCGAAGTGAGCTGCTTAGGCTTTTTCCCTGGATTAGCTGACTTTTCAGGTATCTACCGCTGCCATCAAAACCGCAACGACTCTCTGTGGAACTCTTCCCAACCCAGACGTTCTCAAGCACATTGGTTCTCTCGTCGAAGCAATGGCCTCCCCCAACGCTGTCCCTGGTACAATCAAGGCGCTCTCCTCGACCACATTTGTTGCTGAAGTCAACGCACCGACCCTCGCCGTCCTGGTTCCTCTCCTCACCCGTGCTCTCAAGGAACGATCTACCGACACTCAACGTATGACTTGTATCGTCATTGGTAACCTCGTCAAACTCGTTCGAGACCCCACCGTTGCCGCTCGGTACCTCAGTACTCTCGTCGGCGGTGTCCAGCAGCTCGCAGATGGCGCGGCTTTCCCTGAAATCCGAGCTTTCGCTAAGACTGCTCTGGACATTCTCTTGGCAGCTGGCGCTTCCGCATCCGCCACCCCCCTCCCTCCTCGAGATGTTCCCCTTGCTGTCACAGAAGCCTTGACAGTCATGGTGCCTCACCTGTCGGTTCCCGGACTTCCCTCGCACCCCTCGCTCCCGTTGTCCGCTTCGATGCCAAATGCCCCCATTATCGCACATGCCATCGAATACCAGGCTAACGTCGTCGCTGACCTTGTCGATGCCCGCCGATGGGACGCATCCATCTGGGAAGGCAAGGGTCTAGGATCGTTCATGAAGCTGTTGCTAGGTGCAGAGGCAGGCAGACAGGCAACTGCCGCCATTCTCAAAGCATTCCTCGACATTGATCATCAGAAATACGCCCCTGCCGAGGCCGATGATGAATCTGACGGCCCATTGCTGTGTGACATCCAATTCTCGCTGGCATACGGTGGACTATTGCTGCTCAACCACACCAACCTCAAGTTGCGCAGAGGGCGGCGATACGGTATCTGCGCCGGTAACGGTGCGGGAAAATCGACATTGATGAAGGCTATCCGTGATGGCAAGGTGAGTTTATGATCGCGAAATACAGAGGGAAACTGACTCTTGTCAGGTTGAGGGTTTCCCACCTCCCGAACAACTGCGTACCATCATGGTCGAGCACGCTCTGCAAGGCGAGGACACCTCGATTGCCATTCTCGACTTCATCTCTGCCGACCCCAAACTCGCTGCCAAGAAGCGTGAGGAGATCAGTGCTATGCTTCTTTCCGTCGGCTTTTCCGACGAAAAGCAGCATGATCCTGTCGCATCTCTTTCAGGTGGATGGAAGATGAAGCTTGAGCTTGCCCGTGCTATGCTCATCGGTGCCGACATTCTCCTTCTCGATGAACCTACCAATCACTTGGATGTGCAAACCGTGGCTTGGCTCGAACAATATCTTTGCAACCTCCCCGACATGACCTGCATGATCGTTTCGCACGACTCTGGATTCCTGGACAATGTCTGCACAGATATCATGCACTACGAGCAGAAGAAGATCGTCTATTACAAGGGCAATCTTTCCAAGTTTGTCGAGAGGGTACCCGAGGCCAAGTCGTACTACACCCTTGCCGCGACATCTATCAAGTGAGCATTCTAGGCCAAGTTGGTTTGAAATTATGGCTGATCAAGACAGATTCTCTTTCCCTCCCCCCGGTTCACTCATGGGTGTCCGATCCAACACTCGTGCCATTATGAAACTAGCAAACTGTACCTTCACCTACCCGGGTGCTTCGAAACCTTCGCTGAAGAACGTCTCCTGCTCTTTGTCCCTTTCATCTCGTGTCGGTATCGTCGGACCCAACGGTGCCGGCAAGTCAACACTCATCAAGCTTCTTACTGGCGAGACGGTACCTCAAGAAGGTTCCGTGCACAAGCACCCTGCTCTTCGAGTGGGATATGTCGCTCAGCATGCTTTCCACCATATCAACTTGCATTTGACCAAGACTGCGGTGCAATACATGTGAGTAACGCATGGTCGTCACGAGAACATGACTGAACACATTCTTAGTCAATGGCGATACCAGGATGGTCACGATAGGGAGATGTTGGAGAAGGCCACTCGAATCCTCACCAAGGAGGACGAAGAGATGATGGATCGACCTCTCGAGGGCAAGAACGGCGAGCTTCGCAAGATTGAGGTCAGCTAACAGCAGCTGTTACATGCAGTGCACAGCTGACATTATTTTAGTTCATCCTTGGTCGACAAAAGCTCAAGAAGTCGTTCCAATACGAAGTCAAGTTCAAGGGCCTCGACCACAAGCACAACGCCTGGATCCCACGAGATGTCCTGATTGAGAAGGGATTCACCAAGCTGCTCGGACAGTTTGACGATATGGAGTCGTCCCGAGAGGGTGCTGGTATGCGTGACACTGGAGCTGCAGCGGTCAGAGAGGTACTCGAGGCTGTTGGCCTCGATGGCGATATTGCTCAGTACAATGAGATGTCGGGATTGTCTGGAGGACAGAAAGTCAAGGTCGTCATTGCTGCTGCTATGTTTAACCGGTGAGTTTTGAGAAAGTTGTCCAGCAGATATCAGGACTTTTCGCTTATTCATAAACAGACCTCAATGTTTATTCCTTGATGAGCCTACCAATTTCTTGGACCGAGAGGCATTGGGTGGTCTCGCAGTCGCGATCAAAGAATGGGGAGGTGCAGTGTGCATCATTTCGCATTCTCAGGAATTCGTTTCTGCTCTTTGCCCTGAAATATGGCACGTCGACAATGGAGAACTCCAACACAGAGGCAAGGTCGCATTGGTGGAAGACGCTTTCGATAACCCTTCGATGCCTGGATCCAGAACCACAAGCAAGTCTGGTACACCCCGAATGGGCACTCCTACCCCCGGAACTAGCAACGTTACTAGTGCTGCGACTAGCGCGGCGAACAGTGGAGCAGAGGACGTTGGAGATAATCTGGCGAAAATGGCTCTCAAGCCCAAGAAGAAGAAGAAGGTAAGTTTCACATGTTGCGCGATTGGTTGTGGCTGGAATTGAAAACTGATGTGAAAATGAAATTTAGATGACCAGAAACGATTTGAAGGCTCAAGAAGAGAGGAGGCGTTTACGCAAGCTTCACTGGCTCAGTTATGGTGGTAAGTCTTTCTCTCTCTCTCTCTCTCTCTCTCTCTCTCTCTCTCTCTCTCTCTCTCTCTCTCTCTCTCTCTCTCTCTCTCTCTCTCTGTGCTTGGATTTTTCATCGTGCTGATGCGTCAAAATAGGCGAGCGAGAACCTGATACAGATGACGAATAGGCTTTTTGAAGATAGTAGAACGCTTCGAGTGGTTTTATCCTACAGTATCTCCATTTCAATTTGTCTGGCATGTAAAATTCGCTGGATCATTTTCTTACGTGGAAAAGTGTATATCTGCTGTACTCGTAGACATTTGCGTTGGGTTTTCGGTTATAGATGGATATATATCTTATGGTTTTCGATGTCAATGCATAGCTTAATGATAGCTTCTTTGTTTGTTCCAGGCTTGAATAGACACTGTAGCTTGATGCGATTTGCAAGGTGGTGGAAATATCAGTGGGCTCGAATAAAGATTCAGTTGTCTTTCTGTCGATCGGCAAAAAACGATTCATGGCCGGCATTCAATCCATCGTTTCGTAGACTTTCTCATCTCATCTCATCGTCTTTGGGGAGCAATTCATCTATCATCTTACAATGTCTCTCTTTGGTGGTCTATCAGCGAATGCTTCTCGTATACTTGGTGAGTGCGCTTTAACCACTGCGAATAAAGTGTATACTATACTAGGTTAAGAGAGGCGAATTGCTGACGATGCGTCTTTTATTCTTGTTCTATTTCTCGACTTTCTTCTGACTTGAACTACCTTATTTCTTCAACTAACTTCTTCTTTGACCGACCTCGCTTCTTCAACTTGCTTCTATATCGACTCCCTCGCTTCATCGACTTACTTCTTCCTCGACTTTTAATTCCTCGACTTATTTCTTCCTCGACTCTCTTCTTTCTCTACTGTCTTCTCTTC